>NW_021011583.1:590511-660025 GCF_003987935.1 Bombyx mandarina
TGTTTTGTATTCATGTCTATGATAATAAAATCCTTTTGTTTAAACTTTATCTAATTTAACTTTTTTGTATTCATGTCTATGATAATAAAATCCTTTTGTTTAAACTTTATCTAATTTAACTTTATTTAACCAATTTCTAGAAAGTTGCATGTAGATCATTTTTCGAAAAATAAGGCCATAAATAAGTTTCACTTCTTACGTGTGTACACTAGTACACGCACACATTTTTTTTTATTTAAACAAACTAGTGGTCCAAGTGGGTAGCCCAGTGGTCCAAATTCATCATTCAAATTTTATGTTCGATTTTATTTAATTGTAATGAATAATATTTGTGGCACACATCAACTTTAAGTATGCCGAATCTCACTCTCCTCTATGCTATAACCATAACTATTTTTCAAGGAAAATACAACTTTTTTTATTAGTTGGTGCATAAATTACAATAAAAGTTTTTTAAAAATATAAAGTCCATACAAAATTGACTTTATTAGTACTAACACAATCCTTTAAACGTTACGGCCGGTTAGTTGTCAATTAGAATATGCACTTTATTAAAAATGTGCTATATTAAAAACTACTAGACACTGCCAATCTTGTAAAATGTTTTAATGATTCCAAATTATCATGATGCTAAAGCATCTCAAATTCTCTGAAAGATACTATAAAGTGATATATAGTATTTCTTGGCAGCCTTTTTTGTATGGATTGAGCTTTATGAACAAGAGCTGATGCTAAATCTTGTTGAAGAGACAGTTCTTGGTTATAGAAAGCGGTGTCGTTAAGAGGTTTAACCGCTTTCTCAAGAATCGAATCTAGATAGATCTGATATCGCACAAAGCCTTGATACCTATACCAGCCAAAACACCCTATGAAACCGTCACTGAAGCCGCATAATGCTCTCTATTTATCCTATTGACTAATTGAGAAGCTGCACTAGAACTTTGATTCTGCTGCTTTAACTGCTGTAGATTCTCCTCAGTAAACAAAATTTGCTTTGTATCCTTCCTTGACATAGCGTCCAAGAAGCTATTGAATCTATCCTAAAGCTTTCTTAACACCCTATTTTTAATAAATTAATTTTTAAATTATCGACTAAGGAATGATCCGTAAATTTCTTAAAAGCTATAAATTCTAAACATCAACAACAAAAAGGCTTCATAGCCGTATTATTTATATACTTAAACGACTTTTCTATCATGATAAAATATATACGATAATAATAAAATACTAAATACATTATTTCACTTTATTTTAATTAAATTATTGATCACAAAAATTAAAACCAGAAACGGTTTAATGTAAGCGTTCCGCGCTAATTGTACGCACTATGGTTCAATGAATTTGTATAGACGATAAAGACGGTTAATCTGAACTATGCTCTGTCTTCGTAGGGTTCAAATTGCTAATTTGACCGCAGATATTCAATTATGCATAGCGTCCGCTGAGTGAGACCCATAGAGGGTTGACACAGAGAAACTTGTTTTTAATGTAAGAAGTAATACCAAAGCTTGCGACACTACTGCAGGATATAACTTTTTATTATAATACATTCTACAAACTTGTGAGATTACAACTACGTTGGGCGACATTAAATTAAATATTTAGTTGTTACATCTAAGGATTCCTTAACTTTTCATTACTTGAACTTGGGATATAAATTAGTAGTAAAAGTGTAAAAAACGGTACAAATATACCCTCGTGCCTTTTTATATTGTCGTGGGGAAAGTACCCACAAGAAAGTTTAAGCCACAGCAAATTGATGATGCTAATTCAGATCGTGCTGAAGAACCACAATTACCTACTTCCTAAGGCTAAAGATATAATGAAATGAAACCGCATCTACACCATCTTATGCACCAGTTTTATTCCTTAGTTTTCCGTCTATGTTAACACCTGAGATTTTTTACTTAGTTTTGCGGTTAAATTAATGACTTTGATTTTTTATTTAGTTTTCCACCTACATTAGCGGCCTAGGTTTCCTACTTAATTTTCCTTCAAAATTAACGGCCTAATTGATTCAAGAGAAAACGTGGCCGTCAATGCTCTCTGAATTGGATATAACCATACTGCGATACCTACGAATAGATTCCACGGTCCTAACTATTTTTGCTGCGGAACAATTATAATATACGTTTCGCTTTGAAAGGTGGGACAACCGATAAATAACGTAATTACGTAACGTAAAAAATAATAACGTAACGCACTTCAACCTCCTTCAAAATGGACAATCAATCCATCCATGAGTGCTGTAGTTAAAAAAAATCAAAAACACACGGGGCATTCGCAACCGTAACACGCTGTGGTTCTATTCTCTTCGCCTAGTTTTCGCTGATGAATCAAAGGGCCTATTGAGGATTGCTCAGGTTAGAGCCCCGTGAACTCACCTACTCGTTTTGCGAATCTAACATAACCCATCGAGGTTTCTAGAAAAGGAAAGGAAAAAAAACAGCGTTGAGGATTTTTTCGCGTGTGCTATTTTTGTTTTTGTTATGTTTAATCCATTAGTTAACGTTACCTGAAACCCGATATATTTATGTCACGATTAAAATTAAATGAATCTTCTCAATTAATTCGATATGTGTTTTGAAATGGCAGCCGAAGCTCTGTGGAGCATCGCAATGTTCTATTCAGCGGTAGCACGTCACCGTTTCTCCCGGTAGACTTCGTGTCATCTGTCCAATAAAACGTTGACAATTAAATGCTGTAAATCGTGGAACGGGATACATGACAGTTTCCAAATAGGGGAAAACTATTTTAATCAAGCTAAATTTGCTTTTTGAATATTCAGAGATACGAATTTATTTCTTTAATTACGTCCATTGACTATCGTCGATTTTGAGAAACTACCTAGATTTATTGCTACTCCATAACTATAAATACAATACAAAGTAGTATTTTCTTTGGTTTTCGTGATTTTTCGACGAAATTAGAACTACTTTTAGGGTTTTTTTGTTTTTTTTTTGTTGTTATTACCTTATTTCCGACACTTCGAATACTTTACAATTTTCATGATCACGGACGACTAAAGTGTAAATTCGTTAGCATTTAAATTTTATGCTGATATTCAGTAAAAGTAATTTTAATTACAACATAATGTATACTCCCTTTGTACAACGTACCTCGCCTCATTTACTGGTAGTCTCTGTAATTTGAGAGGACTGCACAGGTACTAAATTAGTTTCCAGACACAAATTAGTTAAACAAACTTTAATATAACATTCTAAAAAACGAAAAACCCCACATTTAATGTTTTGAAACGTCAGTAAAACTTAGTTGAGTGCAGCTCGAGTTTTACAATTAATTGCATTTAACAAATCATCATCTCATATTCCAAATGTAATTTAATATTTAAATAACTTAACTATTCGTTTTTGCTCCGAAATATACATCTGTGTAATCTATTACATAACTAGTTTAAGTAAATCTAATTGAAATGAGGTGCATTAATACTGTTTACGTCTAACATGGACCCAACATACAAACTGCAAGAGAACCTAAAGAAGCTTTACGCCACATCAACCGAATCTCGCACCGGCTCCACCACAATGTACGCTCTAAGCTGATTATGACGGATGTACTTTACTACTGAATACATTTCTCCTCAGATTTACATTTAACAGAAAGCAGAGACTACCTCGTAGTGAATTAGGGTATATAAAAACTTTTTTGTACTTATAAAAATTAGGGTATCATTTTAATTGAAAATGTCCTTTAACATATAGATTAAGTAAAATATGANCACCGGCTCCACCACAATGTACGCTCTAAGCTGATTATGACGGATGTACTTTACTACTGAATACATTTCTCCTCAGATTTACATTTAACAGAAAGCAGAGACTACCTCGTAGTGAATTAGGGTATATAAAAACTTTTTTGTACTTATAAAAATTAGGGTATCATTTTAATTGAAAATGTCCTTTAACATATAGATTAAGTAAAATATGAAACTTGTACGATCAAACTTCTAATGTAGTATTCACCTCACACTGTATAATTTTAGGGTTCCCTATTTGTATGCAAGGCAAGAGTTTAGTCGTGTTGTTTGTAACTGTATTGGTCTGTGAGGGCTCGGAGACGCGTTCTAACAAGTTAATTTAAACTTCAAACGTTCATCCGACTTAGCTTGATGGAGCTTAATAATAAACTAAATTTTAATTTATTACTTTACAGAACTGCGAGAAAATCACTTTCATTGATTAAAAGTACACGAAACTCTAATACAATTTTAATGGATTCATTACAAAGCAAACGAATTGCGAATATAAAGGGTCGTTTATATATTATTATATTCATAAAATTGCATTACCGACTACTAGAAAAGATATCACTACGTTATGACATCAATGAAATAATAATAAAACGAAACAGATGCTAATGTTTATATATAAAAAATTAACCTTTGAGCTAAAATTTACCTTTGAGAAAAATGTAAGAAAAACATTTTCTTCTCAGTTATATCATCTACCTGTCTATGTTTATTAATAAATTCATTTACATATAAGAAATAAAAATTTTAATTCCTTACACGTCTCGAGGTGTTCCTCGAATCAGTTTTTTATCCAAAAGGATCAGGCATTCGTATATTTGAGGGAAGTTGGGTTATGCATATCTTTGACCCAAAACTTTTCGTATTGCGGTTGATTTTTCAGTACATTATAAATATCGAATACCTTATACAAAACCTAACATACAAATCAATCATATCAGGTGTATTTTTGTTCTAAGCGCATTGTAGACTAAGATTCAAGGTAAAAAATGAATTACGGAAATTTTGATAAAATTTTATTTCAATAACACTTACTGTTAAGAAATTGTCTGGAAAAGATCAATAATACCCCGAATGTTAGTTATTTATCCAAATTTATTTTATTACATTCAAAGTATGCTCCGTCAGAAACGATATACTTACGCCAACAAATATAATTCAATCAGCAAAACATTTTTAAACCCTTTTTCCGGAATTGAGTTCAGTTCTCGCTCCAAATTCTTCTTTATGTCTTCTAGCATATGAAAACGGGTCCACAAAGTGATAATTAAGTTTAGGAAGAAGTCAGTTAGAGCCAAAAAAAATTATTGCTTAGACGGGTGCACGAGCTCACGGCCCGCCTGATGATAAATGGTTACTGGAGCCCATAGACATCTATAACGTAAATACCGCCACCCATCTTGAGATATAAGTTATAAGGTCTCAGTACAGTTACAACGTCTGCCCTACCCTTCAGACCGAAACGCATTACTACTTCACGGCAGAAATAGGTAAGGCGGTGGTACCTACCCGCGCGGAGTCACAACAGGTCCTACCACCAGTAATTACGCAAATTATAATTTTGGGGGTTTGATTTTTATTACACGATACTATTCCATCACCGTGGAAGTCAATCGTGAACATTTGTTGAGTACGTATTTCATTACAAAAATTGGTACCCGCCTGGGATTCGAACATCGGACGTCTTCGATTCGTCGACGATTCAGACGTCTTATCCTTTAGGCCACGACGACTTACAACTACGGCTTGGAAGCTCACGTGTCAAGATGGGTGGTAACTTTAACATTGTTGATAACCATATAACACCGTATGGTCCGTGAGATTGTTCAGCAATCTAAGCAATAAGAAAACGGAATAAAATTCAGACCAGCAAAATGCAATTACATATTTGTGTCAATAATGATAATAGGCATTCGTTTGCAGTACTCTCATAAAATAATTGAGATTTCCAACTCGAGTTTTTTTTTATAATTTTTTTATTGCTTAGATGGGTAGTCGAGCTCACAGCCCACCTAGTGTTAAGTGGTTACTGGAGCCCATAGACATCTAAAAAGTAAATGCACCACCCACCTTGAGATATCAGTTCTAAGGTCTCAGTATAGTTACAACGGCTGCCCCACCCTTCAAACCGAAACGCATTACTGCTTCACGACAGAAATAGGCGGGGTGGTGGTACCTACCCGTGCGGACTCAAGAGGCCCTCGACCAGTTGACCAGAGTCCAGAGTACCAGAGTCTCAATGAGCTGACATCCACATGACGAATTTCATCAATTCCGGTAACAACTAAGCACGAGGTGAACCCTGAACTTATCTACACATATAGTGTAAATAAAAATAGCGCACAATAAATGACATTTAGGTATGTAAAATTACGTATGCAAGCAAAAGAGAAGGTTTAAAAGTAACTTTAATTAATGTTTTGAAGGAAACAAACTATCAAAGTTACGTAAATTTTCTTTTAAGTCCTCTTCTCCTTTGCCTGTTTCGTTATAAACAAAAATCAGTCTTAAACTCCAATTGAACCTATTTTTTCCCACAATGGTCAGTTTACATATTTTTATTCAATCTTCAAAATGACGTATGTACCAATAAACTGGCAAATAAATTTAAAATGCAGAACCAAAGCCACGTAAAGGCTGCCAAAGCGCCTTACCTGTTCCTTAAGTACTCGCACCTACATTTATTTTAATGGAGGCCACTAAATCTATTTGCTCTCAACACTTGAGAATTACAGGTCCATTAGAACGATTACATTTGTAGAGTATTTTCCGCCGACCTCCTCCAGCGGCTATTTAAATTGGGACTATCACAAGTAAACACTCCATAATTCCATTACTGGCTGTGTCCTGAGACATTTTATATACAAACATGATCTTTTTTTTCTAGTAACGAAATAAAAAGCAGAATTTGAGTGTTGATGTGTTTTATTTAAACTATTTCAGCAATTATTCACAGATGATTTAAAACTTGAGTAACAATAGAATACAATGTTAGCAAATATACATAAAATATCTAAGCTAAACGCTTGAGGTATTCAAAATAAACAGTACAAATTTTATTATTTTATAAATTTCCTTTGAACCAAGTTTTCATGACTCGGCGGTTGAAAATAAATTACTCTTCAAAAAAGTAATACCTAACGTGCTTGGAAGCGGCATCGAAATATTCGTCATGGGGAAGATCCAGGGCTGATAGAGCAGAACCAAAGTAATGTCTCGTGAAATGCAAAGCATCCTGGGGACGAAGTAATAGAAGTGCTTGCAGATATTCCCGGATGGTGTTAGTGAGCGAGCCACTCTCAGCTATATAGCGGCCGCCTTCAGAAGTCCGTGCACTCTGAAAATACAGTGAACCCCATTGTATATCCTAATTTAAAAAGCACTTAGAATGTTTTACAGTAAAGATAAATTTTAAAATCATCTAACGCGAAACTCTTACAAAGCCATTTTGAACTTTCATATTTTATATTATAGTATTATTAGCTGTACCCGTCCACTTCGCTGGGCATTTAAAACTAACGTTATTATATCACCCCCACAAAGATTCTCTTCATTAACGCTCCCGCAATTTGGTGTAGGGAATCCAACACTCATATAAATATTAGCCTATCCATTATGTACATGTATTTTCTACATGGATACCAAGTTTTAAGTCAATCGGATGCACGGTTCAGTAGTTATAACGGAACATCCGTAAAAACCACTATAGATTTATATATTAGTAGTATAATTCTATTATGTTTCCCTTGTGATGACGCATTATTCATATAGCACAGACGGTTAACTACTACTACAACGTTTCTTTGTTAATAATCACATAAAGTCCCATGTGATTCTCTCATCCAAGAGGTCGCTGACCTGAGAAGGCTACATACTATACTTGTACCATGTGTGGTATCCTGGTATGGTAGTTTAAATAAGCAGAAAGAATCTGAAATGCATTTCAACGTCAATGACCACAGCAACAAATCGTTAAAGCACCTTATAGTCCAAGTAATCAGATAAAAGTTGAAGATCTTCTCGCCACTTCTCACGCAAAGGAGCGTGAGGCTCGATCTCGTCCCTCTCTGGCACCACACGCAGAAGCGGATTCAGGTGTAGTATACAATTATTGTCAGCCCATTCGTGACTCACTGTATAGCCTGTACAAGTGCATTTTGACGATTAAAATTTATTATAGACTATTTCAGGCACATGAAAAGATTCTCAACAGCACAGGGTCTGTGTATCTAATGATGATCGCTAAATCTTTTCGAACAGTTTCTCACCTAACATTATTGTTCGCCAAAATAAAACATAGAGAATTAAAATCTTAAGGGGTTAAAAGTTTTTAACGTTATTACGAGTAAAATTTTGTAGAAACTCTATTATTATTTCTATTACTATGTATTTAAATATAAAGTTTTTGTTTTTCGGTCCGTAATGTTTATCCCACATTATGTGGCATGTCCCATATCATGCTGTATAGCGATATGGCTTGAGTGTTACGTCTGGCTGCCTGCCTGACGTCACCTTAGCTGACGTCACCTCACAAGGTTAATATAACCCTCTCTGGGTTATATCAACCTTTTAATATAACCCTCACTGGGTTATATCAACCTTTTTTGTTTCTTTTTTATTTCTGTTAATCCATTCGCTTTCGACTCTTAAATTCAGATTTCCAAAAACCAAATGATACAAACGTAACATTTTATTCGTGTTTCGGTATCACTACATAGTATAAAACAAAGTCGCTTTCTCTGTCCCTATGTATGCTTAAATCTTTAAAACTACGCAACAGATTTTGATGCTTTTTTTAATAGATAGAGTGATTGAAGAGGAAAGTTTATATGTATAATAACATCCATTAAATAGTGAAGAAATGCTGTTATATTTGAGGTTTCTAATGTGATGTCGTAAATAATCAATAATAAAATTTCATGTTTCCGAAGCGAAGCGAGGGCGGGTCGCTAGTTTTTATAATAAATTCAAAACACTAAACAACAAACATACCTCTTAAAGTTAGAACAGTTAAGGTCTGATGAACATATCCATTAGGTTCAATAATGTGTCGTTCTACTTTAACAACAAAAAGCGGTTTCCCGTTCACAACAGCTTGACTAACACCCTGACAAACCTAAAACACACAATTTAAATACATTAATATAATGACTCATGATGACATTGAGACTGGACATTGAGAGAAAGTGAGAAAAAGAGGATAGATGCTCTCGAAATGTGGTGCTGGAGAAGAATACTGCAAATATCGTGGTCGGAGTTCAGAACGAATCAGTCAATTCTACAGGAACTCGGCATCAAACAGCGACTATCCTCCATCGTTCAGGGTCCCATTCTCACTTTCTTCGGGCATGTGTCGCGGCGGAGTGACGACTCAGTTGAGCGCCTTGTGGTGCAGGGCATGATAGAGGGTGCAAGACCGCGCGGCGGATCACCGTTACGATGGACCGACCAAATAAAGGCAGCTCTAAACGGTCCCGTTAACGAGTGCACAAGAAGGGCCGCGGTACGCGAGGAATGGCGACTTCTGGTGAAGCGCACCACCAACCGAAGTGATGACCACGACCACGCTGCCAAGAGTGCATACGACTGAGAAGAAGAATATAATATGTATATACTTAAATTAATGTAAATATTTTACGTTAAGCTTTAAGTTCCACTTGTACCACAACAATTCCAAACTATTTATAATCCATTAAAGGATTTAGATTAATTTGTAACGTGATTTGAGATCTATCTCGTTTAATCCCTTATTAACCTCATAGACATCAGATCAAATAACAAAGCCTCATTAGTAAATCAAATATTGGAATTCCTAACGCAGCTGAAATCGATCCGAGTCATCATTTACAAACCCCTTATCTATTTCGAAACTCGATGAATAGTTCTTTCAAATAATGTTAGTATTATTTATTTAAGGCCATACACAAATTGAATACTCATGTATTCATATTCAGATTGTATAATATACATAAGTATTAAGGATCTTTTGCATGTTCAGCTCAGTTTCAAACCATAATTTCGTGGAGAGCTTTTAACAAATACAAAAAAAGTACAATCAAAGCTAAAATACTTTTACGGTTTAATTTTTACACTGGTGGTAGGACCTCTTGTGAGTCCGCGCGGGTAGGTACCACCACCCTGCCTATTTCGGCTGTGAAGCAGTAATGCGTTTCAGTTCGAAGGGCGGGGCAGCCTTTGTAACTATACTGAGAGCTTAGAACTTATATTTCAAGGTGGGTGGCGCATTTACGTTGTGGATGTCTATGGGCTCCAGTAACCACTTAACACCAGGTGGACTGTGAGCCCGTCCACCCATCTAAGCAATAAAATATATATATATATATATTTCGCTTTTTTATTGTCCTTGTATTGACATTTATTTCCAACAATTCAAATACTTTACAGTATTCGTGGTCACGCTCAGTATTCCGTGAAATCACTTTTTAATTATGTTTCAGAGTCGAGAAAACCGAAGAAAATACAAAAATAAATGCACTTTATTTCTGGAGACTTACGTAAATGCTTTCGCAGACTACACCATTCATTAATACCGTTTCAGTTTTCACGTTCCCTCTATAACGACGTAGTCCAAAATATCGCAGTAGTACAATATTAGCACCCTCAAGTAAGAAATCTTGCGCAGCTTCAAACGTGTGATACAACCTTTTCACAACGTGCTTGTCGCCGCAAATACGCGTAACTTTATTGTAGTAACCGCTCTCGCAAATGGCCATGTAACTTCGTCGTTCTTTTATGAGACCCTTTCTTGCAAAATGTCTAAAATTAATGTATTACATGATTGAGCAATTCAAGACTCGTAACAAAGGAGACGAAAACTCTAAATTAAAGTCTTACTCTGTTCTATTTTCTTCCATAGTATGAAGATTGCAGTCTAAAATGCTCACCAATTTTGAGCCACATTTAGCACCTTCTTTTGATGAATGTGATACCGTTTGAACGAGAAATTTACCTTTATCTTCTCCTAACGTTTCAACGCAAATACTAACGCCTAAAAATATAAATCATGAGGTATGAAACAAATAAAATAACATTATAAATATTCATTATTACATTACTGAATAATCCTAATTCTGCTGTTTTGATTTTAGGGTTTCATAGAAAATTACCGTAACAAAAATATTCGTCGTTGACAGACATTTCACAGATCCTTTATATACTGTCGGTACTATGTACCAGTATTATCAAATTTTACGAGGAAAGGCTCTTAACGTTTAGCTAAAAATTACGATAAAACTAGGAGCAAAAATGCACTATGTTGATATTTTGTATATTTCTTTAAATGCAAGACATTATCAATTATATGTGATTTAGTTTAATAAGTAAACAGTCATATGTTCATGGTTAAATTCGTCGTGGTCTTAAGGTACGCGTCCAATGGCCCACGCCGGACGCACCGCACGCAACGGATTTTATTTTGCTTTGTATTTTTTGCTTATAAATGCCGACGTTCAGTGAGGGCGGCGCGGATAGTGAACGAAGCACTATGTAAAATCATTGTGTAACTGATTGAATGATAGAATAAAATTGTGTAATAAAAATTAAGCCCGCAAAAATTATAATTTACGTAATTACTGGTGGTAAGGCGTCCTGTGAGCCCGCAGAGGTATGTACCACCACCCGGCCTGTTTCTAATAGAAAGCGACAATGCGAAAGTAATGGATGGCAGTATTTACGCTGTTGATGTCTATGGGCTCCCGTAACCACTTAATACCATATGGGTCATGAGCTCGTTCTAGCCATCGTATCAATAAAAAAGAAATAAAAAAATGTTCCCATTGTCAATTTCCGCATTCCAAATTAAAAAAAAAGAACTTTGTAATCAAATTTTATGTGGAATTTCGATTGTGCTAGTTTTAATTACGCCTTATTTAAACTAATCACTGTCAATAAACGTAGAGAACCCTTCCGAGCTAAGAATGTAATAATAGTGAAGGTGAATGGGTGATTTCTTCGGTTTAATAATCGTCGGTTTATGCATTAATCGATTATTCAATGATTTTGGAATGATTTAGATAATTTTTCTTAACTTTAACTTACATAATAATATTTATCGTATCGCAGATACCTGCTAAGATATCATTATTTTAATTTAATCACTGAATTTTTATATAAGGAAATAATTTGTTAAATAAATAAACTTTACATAATTTAAATACAAAAATAAGGTGGTAGGACCTCTTGTGAGTCTGCGTGGGTAGGTACCACCACCCTGCCTATTTCTGCCATGAAGCAGTAGTGCGTTTCGGTTTGAAGGGTAGGGCAGCCGTTGTAACTATTCTTGAGACCTTAAGAACTTATATCTCAAAGATGGGTGGCGCATTTACGTTGTAGATGTCTATGGGCTCCAGTAACCACTTAACACCAAGTGGGCTGTGAGATCGTCCACCCATCTAAGCAATAAAAAAAAAATACATGTACATACCTCCAACGGAACTGCAACAATCTATAGAGGCTTTCGCAATCTTCTTTTTGTAGGGTGGAGCAATAACCCCGTGAATTGAACAAGCATCTTCATTTGTTTTTTCGTCATGAAGGCCTAATATTTCAATTTTCTCAACAGATGGTTCTTTATAAATAATTTTGTCATGACGGTCATATGCGTAATCGAAATACGTATGTTTAGGATCAACATCGTGACACCATCGGTAACCGTGTTTACCGGCCCTAACTCGTTTTAGTTTTTTAGGTTTTTCTGTTTTAGAATGACAAGAACAATCAGGTTTTTTGTTAGCTCGCATTTTGTCAATACACACGCATAGCTCTTTTACTTCTTTATTAGGTACAGTATCACAAATACAAGGATCAATGCAATCGCATGCAACAAAACATTTACAATTCTCAGGATCGCCGCAAGAACAATCTTTGACCGGAAAACATTTACAATCATCTTGTTCTTCATTACAAGTGCAATCTACTTGGATTGGGCAGGCACAAATTGACTTGTTGTCATCGGAGTTACATATTTCTTCTTGGCTGGAAATAGTTTCACAAGAACAGACTTTTTTAATTTCACAAATACATGAATCTTCTTTGCAAGTACAATCTTCACCTTTGCGGCAAATACATCGGGGCTCCGGTTCCTTTTTCTGGCATTCACATTGCTCTTCAACATTAGAAAGATTTGTAACTATTTGAGATTCTTCTTCATCAGTACATTCACTGATGGTCGTTTTCTCTGAATAGGTTTGCGTTTTGTATTTACATGTACATTTAGGGCTGGGAAACTTATCAGAATGGCAAAAACACGGTTTATCTATTTGATCGCATGTACAAGTAGGTTGCATTGTAAAATCAGGATGACATAGGCAAACGTTACTGCCCTTACAAGTGCATTCTGTTTGTGGTTTCCCGTCATGACAAATACAAATTTCAGTGAGTTTTGAACAAGCACATTCCTCTGTTGTTTTAGCTCCGCATCTGCAGGGCAATTTTGTATAACAACTGCAACGTCCTTGTTTGTCGATACTACATGAACAATTTATGTCAATTTTAAAGGTTCGATTTATTTTCGGAATACCATCGACAGTGATTAAACTAGCTTGACTACTTCGTTTAACAGCTGGTTTATTACAATCGGGAAAAAAGTAGATATGAAAATCATCTTCTTCTTCGGGTAATTCTTCCTCCTTTGTATCCTCGTCGATGTGATCTTTGGTTTCAAAAAGAGTTGTATCCTTTACTTCTTCCGATATTTCGCTTTCGGTAGCATCAAAGCAAGATGACTCAGAATCCGAAAATAAATCTTCAGCTTCATTTTCGCCTTCACAATGACCACAGCTTATTACCAAGGTCTCAGCAAAACAAAGCTCGGATTTAAGCTTCTCGTCTATAAGTTAAATTGATATTGATCAAGCTTGTTACTTGTTATTTTGAAATAAAACATATTTGCAAGAAGAACACCCTGCACTTATAAGTGTATATAATCTAGGCATAAGTTATAACTTTTACATAATTTACCTAAGGAAGTAGAAACACGATAACATAAAAAATAACATAAAAACAATATAAATTATATCTACAAAATAATAGTTCTAGGAATATTTCTTGTTTTACAGGCTTGTAATTTGCAGTTATGGATGATCAATTTTAGTAATAAGTTACAGACTTTTAAATAATTTTAAAAATGCCGGCAATGCTTTATAGATGATTTCAATCTGTAGGATTTACGTACAAAACATAATTTTATCATCATTAGTTTTTTCCATTAAAATTCTAAAGCAATAAAATAAAAATTGTGATGAGAATCACAAAGGTACTCTCTTACGTACTTACTCTTAGGAGTTACGTACTACGTAAAACACCCAACCCTGTTTCCATCGGCTTGTAAGGAATGATTATAGAATATGTGTAGGAATGCGTCACTTCAGGCGACGGACGTACTGGGGTGGTGCAATTTTTTTTGCGATAGCACAATATTCAACAAATAATTTCAGGTACTGTCTGGATAACGAGCTCTCAGGATTCGTACGTTTCGTAAAAGACAAGATCTAGGTTGCTGTCTATAATAACTTCTCGGTACTAGCAAGCTAGTACAGTCAGATAAGCTATTTTTACTTGTTTCTATTGTTTAAATGCATGAACGAACTCACGGCCAAATTCAAATTACCTGAGCCACAACACACCACACACGAACGTAAGTACCAACCGTGAAACATGAGGTCGAAATCTCAGTTTTATTGTAGAACAGCTTTAAGAGCTAGGTCGTGAAAGCTTACACAGTACTTGAGTAACAAAATACGCAATTTTTTAAACATAATATCTTAGGTAAGTATGTTTTTGTCATTCATGTAGTCGTCGTGACCTAAAGGATAAGACGTCCGGTGCATTCGTGTTGAGCGATTCACCGGTGTTCGAATCCCAGGCTGGTACCAATATTTCTAATGAAATACGAACTTAACAAATGTTCGCGATGGACTTCCACGGTGAAGGAATAACATCGTGTAATAAAAATCAAACCCGCAAAATTATTATCTGCGTAATTACTGGTGGTAGGAACTCTTGTGAGTCCGCACGGGTAGGTACCACCACCTTGCCTATTTCTGCCGTGAGGCAGTAATGCGTTTCGGTTTGAAGGGTGGAGCAGCCGTTGTAACTATACTGAGACCTTAGGACTCATATCTCAAGGTAGGTGGCGGTATTTAAGTGGTAGATGTCTATGGGCTCCATTAACCACTTAACACCAGGTGGGCTGTGAGCTCGTCAACCAATCTAAGCAATAAAAAAAATAAAGGTCAGTAGATAACTACATACAGACTCAATCATTTTTTATTTCATACTGGATTTACTTCATTCGAACATAATTCGGTTAAAACGCTTTTTCGTTCATCTAAAGTAAATCAATGATGTTAGTGATGTTATCGTTACGTTACCTACTCTTCAGACAGTTGTAGAGAAATGCATAGTAGGTACTAACCAATTTCAAAAGGCAACTGTGTGTTTAAATCTATTAAGGTTATATTGGAAGTTGACATTTTATTTTTTTAGCAAACTTTTTTAATAAGAAGTGATTATTGCTAAATCATCTCCAAACTGCAACTGTGTATTAATTTATGTTTAAAACGAATACTTCTGTAAGTGCGAAATTACGATACTTTGATTATTTGTTTTTTTTTATTCTTGTCAAAAGAAACAATTTTGACAATATCCGAGTACCTATTACGGTTAACTCAAAAAAGTTTCAGACTTCAAAAATATGTTCTAAAGACATCTTCTCAAATGACTTTATGCGTGCACTGCCGAAGCCACATCAACATTATAATTTTTCATAAAAATTATGAATATAAATTAAAATAAGACATGACTTATAGGTCTTAGTTACCAGGTCATAAAATCCCTAAAACACACACACACAAATTTGGACTTTTGGCGGGAACGCGAAGAGTAAAGTGGTGTGATTTGTTTTATTTTGTTTATTTAGTGTTTCTTCGAGTTTAAATGTGTAATAACGGTGGTTTATTAACTGTTTAATATTTGTGAAAGTGCACAAATGTTGGAAAATGAAACAAAGCCGCTGAACGTAACTTCTCGGGATCCTCCAAAAAGTACAGTGAAAAAGTCTCAGTAAATGACCACCATTTTACTAAAATTATCTTTCATCCCATATAATCTCATTTCATTTCATTACATTTCGTGTTCATTGCATTTTATTTCAATTTCATTTCATGCCATGTTTCATATTAATCGACTTCATTTCATTTCATAAAATCATTTTTCATATAAAAAAGTTTTCATTAGAATTAAATTAAGATTTTACCTAAAAGTCTTAGTTACCAGGTCATAAAATCCCTTATAAAAAAACACACACACACAGATTATACATTAATTTTTAACAGATTGACAGATGATGTGGCCTAACGTTTTGTAATTTAATGTTAAATGAATTTATTAGAATAATGAGAAAATGACTGTAATAAAATTTATTTTAGTTTTAATATTTATAGCTCCATCATATGGTAGAGTGCCTGATAAAGTTTATTGTTTAGATGAAACATGCAGCAGTAAGTGATTTTTGATGACAACTTGAAGTTCGTATATTCTGCATGCATTTTAATATTATTAATACATTAATTGACCGTTTTAGAGCCACTTTCAAGAGCCAAAACATTGATAACTTACACAAGTGGGGATCCTGACCACATATCCTATCGTAATAATGCTGAAGCTCTGGTGTTTATGAAGTCAGCTGGAACAAACCCTGAGCTATGGTTTGCAAGTATTGAAGGTAAAGCTGGCTTTGTGAACTCAAAATTTTTAAGGGAACAAAAAGTATTTGAAAAAAATCCAAAATTTGTAGTGCCAACAGAGTCATTGATACCAAAAATTTCCTTTCAACCTGATAAAGTTAAACAACCCCATGAAGTGGTCGAGGGTACCACACTGTACACTACGGAAGCAACAGTCAAAGATATCAATACAGCACCACAACCTGCATCAAGTTTACCAAATGAAATTAATGAAAATTTAGGTACAATTAAACCAGTTGACAATATTAACCCAAAAAATGTTGCTTTTGAAAACATTAAAGAAGTCAACGAAAGGCTCTTAGATACTCCTAATTTTCCTCAACAAGAAATACCAAATGTTCAAGAAGCACAAGAGAATGATATTCAGAAAAAAAATACAATTGAAACAAATGTTCGATTTGAAAATGTACCAAATCAACATTTAAATGTTCATAAGGATGTCAATGTTCATAATCCAGAAACAAAAGATCAGAACTACTATAAACAAGTAAATTTGAATGAAGCAGAATTACAGAAAACAAGTGAAACATTGACAACAGTTCCAATACAAAAATTAAATGAAGAGAATTTTCATGATCACAATATTTTGAATGAGAAGTCAGTTCAAAAAGGGCATGAGCAGCATGGTAATGACTTACCTATTATAGAAAATAGCAGTCCTAACATTCACAATAAAGAAGTTTATAATGAGCCTCAAATTTCCATCTCTCAATCTTCATCAAGAAGTGGCAGTGAAGGAAATATCCCTAATACAGAAGGCATTATTCATCAAATGCTAAACGATGAAGTCCCAGAAAGTGAACAAAATTTTTCAGTGCCTTCAAACATGAATAGAAATGAAGATCATGATAAACATGCAAAACAAGCAGTAGCAGATAGTACTGTAGAAAATACACAACAACAGAACAATCTATATAATAATATTCCAAATATAAATGGGGAACAAGTTCAAAAAAACCCAGAGCTCCCATTAGAGACAAACAGAGAACAAAATAATTTCTTAGACCAACAAAATCACCCAAACGAAAAATTAAATAAAAATCATTTTGAAAAAAGTACACCTTTTATGGAAAACCCTTCTAATATTTTATATGACAATACTCAAAGTGAAATAAATAGGCTGACAGAAACAATTAGTACTAAGACAGAGATAGAATCCGAACGAACTTTGCCCATTGTAAATAGATCACCCAATTCTGATAATGTTGTAAACTATGAAACAGGAATACCATCTACTCTGAGTGTAACAGAGAGAAATATCGAAATAAATAACCCCAATACAGGAATGCCTCCAATTGTTGAAAATCCTAACAACATAATTCCTAACATAAATTTGAAGGAAATACAATTGGAATCAAGGGAGGTACCCTCAGTAGATAGATCTCACAGTCCTGAATATGTCTTAAACAATCAAAACGAAAATATACGAACACCACCCCATCCAGCTGAAACACAAAGATATTTTGAAACAAATAATGCCATGACTGAAATACCTCCAGTTGTTGAAAATGTTAACAATATTGTTCATAATGCGAACTTAAAGGAACAACAACTGGAATCAATACCTCCCTATGTAGACAGAGCTCCCAATCAAGAAAATGTATTTGTTGATGTGGCAGAACAATTAAGAACACCACCTCCTCCATATTTGAATCCCATAACTGAGAATTATCAACAAGATCATTTTGAAAATCCCACTACAGAAACGTCACCACTTCTATTTAATCCATCCACATCTGCAATACCCGATATTTCCATAAATGAAGAGCAACAATTAACAACAGAATTAAATATACAAACAACAACTGAAGGTTCAAAAGAACCAGTTTCAGGCATGGATGAGAACACAAACATTAATCAGGAATTGCAAAGTAACCAGGAAGTTGGTGATAAACACTCCTACTACACGGAAACTCCTGTAGATATTGAATATGGTAACACAGCAGAGTCAAATTTACCAACTAGTGATGAATACCAGGTATTTCCTGAAGAAACCACTAAAGGATGGTTTGCTTCCATTTTTGACACATTAGCTGGTATGTGGACCTCATCATCTGATGATCAAGACATTTCAGATAATACTGAAGATAGCATCTATGATGAACCAAAAACTGACAATGCTGAAGAATTTTCTTTTATAAAATACTTAATACATAGTTATTATTCAGTGATGGGAATAGATGAAGAAACTCGAGTACTCTTCACATCTGCAGGTGAGTTCAACTTTATTAAAAGCTACTTGAACAATTTAATGAGTGAATAATACATGAATAATCACTTTAATAATAAGCATTTCTCAAATTGTAAATAGAACTAAATAATTCTAATTATCTTGCTTTTGCTAAAGTCCTAGATTCCCAAGTTAGCCAATTACTGTCTCATAAAAATTACTTTGAAATTAAAGTACTGTTATTTCAAAATTATCTCTTTCAAAGTATTATGTTATGTAGTGGTTGGTAAATATAATAGTCCAGATTACTATAAATTTATAAGCTTTGAAACATCAGTGGCCGAAAGGCAACTAACTGATCCAGCATACTTGAATCATGCAGTGCTACTATGCTGAAATTCAAATCATACAGGCAGGCAACAATTTCTCATTTCTTACACACATTCACAAGTGACTTTCACAAGAAAAACTATGTGTTATCAAAATACTGGGAATGGGTTGTAACTCCACATACGAGAAATAGGTGATATCTAATCCATACAGATTCAAAACATGTCCTGCAACAAAAATTCTGGATAGAATTCGAGGAGTGGAAAAGATGTATTTATGTGCAAAAATAAAGAAATACAGATATTGCAATCCCAAAAAAAATGAGAACACAAGAACAGTATCATGAGACGAGAAATTTGCACACCTTGTGATTACAGACTATTATCATCCCAAATCCTCTGGCTGAACTATATACATTCTGCTAATTACAACTGCTCACTACAACATTTTGATGAAACTTCATCAAAGTATAAAAAGTGTCACACGAGTAGTTTTAATAAATTTCTGTTTGTCATTCAATTACCGATGATCACAGAGCGTCAGCATATTTAATTTATTCGATTAAAAAGAAACTAATTTGTTTTAATTTAATTCACTAATGAATTATTTTAAAATAAGATTACAATAGAATATAAACATAGTTTAAATAAAAAAGCAGAATAGTACAATAGCGTAACATTACACTGGCCGACATCATTTTCTTTGTTCAAGTTCTGATTATTTTTTTCCACTAATTTGGTAGTGCTGATCACGAAATTATACCTCATTTTATCGTATCACATCAGGTTTTTAAAAAAGTTAAGACATTGGCTATTTTAAATTTTTTGATTAAAATAAATTAAATTTTAGATTTTTGCGCACTTTTCTCGAATCGTGCGACCTCTCGTGAGGAAATATATTAGTTGCAACAACGACACACCCATTCGAAACAAGTTACATGCAAATAAACCTCTACAGTTACTTTGTTTATAAACTTTTTACTGAAATTAGTGTGTTTATTTTAAAAAAAATCTTATGTTTTACTTATGTATTTTTTTTATATTTTTGTTTACTTATATACAAAATTTCCATGCTTCTTGTACGAGTGGGACAGCAGAGCACGAGACAAGCACTACGTTTAAAAATAATGGAATCCTCTTAAAAATTTCAAAGTAGGAACAAAAAACGTTATACGAAAAAAATTAATTAGTCCTGAAAAAATTTTACTACCTCCGCTTCATATCAAACTCGGTATGATGAAAGAGTTCGTTAAAGCATTGGATAAAAACAATGCTAGTTTCGAATACCTGTGTAAAAAAATTCCAAGATTATCTGATACAAAAATTAAAGAAGGAGTGTTCGATGGATCGCAAATCAGATCTTTGATGGCTGATGAAAAATTTGATGCCACAATGAATAACACTGAATCAGATGCTTGGCTGGCGTTCAAAGATGCTGTCAACAAATTTCTAGGAAATAATAAACATCCCGACTGTAAAAATAAGGTTGCAAACTTATTGGATAAGTATCAAAAATTGGGGTGTAATATGAGCATAAAACTCCACTTTCTAGATTCACATGTGGACTTTTTTCCTGATATTCTTGGTGATTACAGTGAAGAGCAGGGAGAAAGATTTCATCAGGACATAAAAACTATGGAGACCAGGTACCAAGGTCGATGGAATGTGAATGTGATGGTTGATTACTGCTGGTCACTGACACGTGATATTACTGAAGATACTCACAAAAAAACTACACCCAGACGTAATTTTGTCGCGAAACGTAAAAGATGTCACTCTAAATAGTCCTGCAGCATTGTTTAAACTCAGTGTTTTCTTTGTATATGTTCAAATATATGTTTTTGTAGTATGATTATTGATTTTTTGGTTAAATTTTGAAAAAAAATGCCTTTTCCTTCTTTTAAAAAAATCTGATGTGATAGGGCAAATATGTAGGTGTTTTTGTGTTTAAAATAGTATAAATTGGTGATATTTGTGGCTCAAATACAAACAACTTTAAAAAAAATTTCATTTGTCGGCCGGTGTTATCAAGAACTTTTTTTGAGATATCATATCAAAATTTCGAAACATATGCATAACAAACTTATCGACGTGTTTCTTCAGCTGAAGTACTGCCACATAAGCCTTATCAACTTTTTTCATCAATAACACTTACTAACTGATAATTTAAAATACTATCGAAATTTCACATTTTATGCACATGTAGTAGCTGCATACAGGAGTTTAACTCTTGAGTAATCTGCCATAAAAATCTTTATGAAAAATTTCAATAATATCCACGAAATTTTCCAGGAGACGCCTGCTATACAGAAAACTACTGTGATGGGCAAAGTAACACAAATAAAAATCGATTGTTAACATTCCTCCTAACGACAGCCAGCTCTGTTCTTCTGTTCACATTGGGATATTATTACATCGACATAAGGAGACAGGATGGTAGGCTTATTGGAACAATCAATTCTTTGCAAAGAGATTTGTTATTTACTACTAAGGTCAGTGAATTTTATGTAAAATAGACAAATATTGACTTTGCAATAGTACATAAATAATATAAGAATTAGGAACTGAACATCATATTATCATTTTCATGTAATTTCATTATATTTTTGTTTCTAAATAAACTAAAACTATTTTAAATAACTACTGTTATTTTTAAAAGCGAAATTTTGAGTAATATTAAGTTTACATCTTATATGGTATGTAACATATTGTATAGGTATAATACACAACAAAGACACGATTTTGGATCCTGATTACAGAAATTATAAGGTCTTTGAAATAAAGCTGTAAATTAAGACAGACCTTGGATTAGTAGGAAAAGTTAGTGTGATATGCATGATAGAAAATACCATGAAGAAATTTCTGCTCTGGATGCATAAGCGAATTCTAGAACAAATCGAGTAAGTTGTTAGTACAATTTTTTTATTTTTTTATTCAGGAGTGTGAGATTTTAAAAGAGGAGCTTTCGACTACTAAGACGAAATTAGCAGGGATTGAAGACAACTCATTTGGCATGGACGATATGGTGCAATCACTAAAAGAGGAAATCAATGAAATGAAAGCACAGAACGATAGGCTACGTCATTCTCTGGACGACAATGAAAAACTGTTGCGAGTATCCGAAAATACTGCCGAGGAGCTTCAGAACACTCTGAGCGAAGTGGAGAATACTCTCAGTGAGCTTTTGGCTGAAAGAGCTAACTTAGAGGAGCAAATTGCAGAAATCAATGGTAATACCTCCTTACGTATTACCACTTTAATGTAAAAATTAATGCTTTGAAAGTTTACATAAAAAAAAGTTTTATGGTAAAAATTGGACGAGCTTGCGATCCCGTAATAGTTTGTTAGAGCTCATAGACATCACAACGTGAATACCATGAGACATTCAGTGGAAGCTTAAATAGTATTGTAACACAGCAATACCACTCTTCAAAACGGAGCACATGATTGTTTCCCGATTAAAAAGGTAGGATGGCATAGTAGTCCATGCATTTGGGCGTCATATCCATATAAAATATTGTAATTTACGTTTTCAGGAAAAGCTCAAGCATTTGAAGAGGAATTGATCACAGTAAGTCGAGATCGAGATAACTTCCAACTAAAATATGTATCGGCTGAAACTACGTTAAAAGAATCAGAAAAACAGGTCAAAGAAATAGAACAATTGAACAAACAGTTATCAGAAACTAAAAACAAAAACGAACTACTGCAACACGAAATAGATGCTTTAAAGGTAAGCGTTTTGTATCATTTGCTTTGTATTATGGGGTATCTTTTAGTAGATCATACATTTTATACGGTAGCATTTTGTACCAAAACTTAAGTCCCAATTGAATATTTTCATTTTACCTTCAATAGCTATCAGTTTTTAGAATTAGTATGAAAATTTGAAATGGATCAAGAAGTAAACCTTGATATCAAATAATTTCAAAAATACTCAATATGTATGTACTCTAATGTGCATTCCATCCAATCCATATTGATCTCTTGTATTTTTGTTAATTTTTTGTTAATTAATTCCTCCATTTTTGTTAATTATGGTATACGATCTCAATATTTCACCCTATTTTTTTTTATGGATTCTAATCTCGTTCTATTTACCTTTTCATGAAGGACGTGTTTTGTTATATAGCTTATATTAATAACATGTGCTTGTTGACAGGATGCATTAAGGCAAATGAAACATGATCCCTCATCGAACGTCGATGTGGCCTCACTTATCGACCACGCTGAAATCAAAGCCCAACTATCCAAAGCTTTAGTAGAAAGAAATAATTTAGCCAACAAGTATGAGGTAATGCCAGTTATTTTTTGACAGCTTATCAGTTTACGCATTGTAAGGCATCTTGTAAACTGACACTGGGTGGTAACCCCACCCTGGTTAGTTCCAGTTTTAATTATTAATGTAGAACAGCGGTTATACTATACAATTGAGATACAGACCTCACATCTCTTGGTGGAGACAAAATTCACGTTGTGATGTCTATAATATGCTAGAGCCCATAGACATCAGAATGCTATCAGAATAGCAATTTAATTTTGAGTCATGAACTTGATCACCTGTGTATGCATAAAAAAATGTTATAAATTGAACTAAAGATATCTGTAAGATGAGCGATTAGTATCAAAGTCATTGTGCTTACAATGTATGTCATCATCATAAAAAATAACAATTTATAATATTACTAGCTGTACCCGCCCGCCTCGCTGGGCATTTAAAATTAACGTTATTATTTCCCACCCCCACAAAGATTCTCATCATTAACGTCCCCGCAACCGGTGTAGGGAGTCCAACACTCATATAAATATTAGCTTATCCATTAAGTACATGTATTTTCTACATGGATACCAAGTTTCAAGTCAATGGGATGCATGGTTCAGTAATTATAACGGAACATCCGTAAAAACCACTGTAGATTTATATATTATTAATATAGATATTGATACATAACTTCAGGGTGTTGCGAATAAAACATGATGCACAACTCTTTTTTACTTATAAAATTAAATATTTTAAATTAACACGTAGGTCGAACAAAAGGAACGGGTTCGTCTCGATCAAGAACTGAAAAAAACTCAAGAGTCATTACATGCGACGAACCAGCAGGCTACAGAAGCCGTCACTAGACTTGAAGTTCTAGGAAAGTATTTCCAAGATCGGGAGAGCGAACTACTCAAGTATGTATTTTGTTATTATCACTACATAGTATAAAACAAAGTCGCTTTCTCTGTCCCTATGTATGCTTAAATCTTTAAAACTATGCAACGGACTTTGATGCGGTTTTTTTTAATAGATAGAGTGATTGAAGAGGGAGGTTTATATGTATAATAACATCCATTAAATAGTGGAGAAATCAATAATAAATGACAGTTTCCGAAGCGAAGCGAGGGCGGGTTGCTAATCATTGTATAAAGACAAGACGATTCACCAGACGGTTGGTTACCGTCGCTCGTGGACATCCAAAGCCACTACCTACTGCTGAGGACTCATTTGCAGTCATTTTACTAATTACTGACTGAATACTGATCACTAAAGCGTCTTCTAGAAAACAAAATGCTTTGTGTTCACATATATTATAATTAAGGTTTGAAGCCATTAGTTTTTTAGTTCTCAAATCTACAGTACGCAGTTGTTGCGAATTAGACATAAAACTATAAATGTACTTCATTTCATTAATTTCAGCGTTTTTAATATTAGCAAGACGTAGATTTAATTAAAATAATATAATAGTTTTAATTAATACTCCAATCAGTTTTTATTGATGAATATTTTTTTTAACATTTCAATGTGTTACAGGGAATTGAGTACTAAGGAATCATTGTGGCTGAGTAAACAGGGAGAATCTGCTAGCACCGTTGAGAAAATTGAACTACTGCAGCAAGAACTACAGAGATTCAAGTGAGTACAACAACACTACTAATATGTGTGTATCTGTTGTATAGCGTATCTATAAATAACAGTGAACGCTCTTTATTCGCGGGGAATATGTTTGGTAAATATTCAGACGCGAGTACAGAAACCTTGAATATGTAATGGTAATTTACATATATGAAATTATAGGGAATACGTTCCTATGTGACAAATTAAAAAAACAATTTAGTAAGAAAAAAATTTGTAGTTTTTGACTATATACTTTAGGTATAGTTGTAATAAGGTCTATTTTACTTTTTTATTAGTCCCATTTGACGACACGCTTACAAAAGATATTCGGATGGATACCTATATATTGGAATCCTTTTATATCAATGTGTCTGTTTTTTTTTTACCTACCTAAGCTGATAGCCTTGAGAGGCTATTTCAGCGTAACCGTGGCTAGTAGGTGAGCTCACGGGGCTCAAACCTGACGACGATGCTAACACGAACCCTAGCAAGAGCCGTGCTTCGCAGAATCTACCACCGGATCGGAAACGCGACCCACTGAGAAGATCCGGCGAGAAACTCAGTGGGCTGTGTCTGAGAGTTAGTTTACTCGTCGAACCCTTCGTCGCAAGCGACGGGTTCGACGAGAACGGTGACCGGTGCTTGAAGTACCTAGAAGCACCGTTAGTGGATCGGGAGGATCCGAGATGACGTGTTTTGGGCGACGTCGACTGCTTTCCATTCTGTCCGCAGGATCGGGAATCAATGTGTCTGTACCGATGTACCGATTATATAATAATTGGGTCGTATTTTTTTAATCCAACAATAGTGAAAACGCGAATGAATGAAGCGCGATTAAGGAGCTCTTTCTGTATTACACAAGAGAAAATCAGTTAGGTGTTGAACGTTAAAAATTAATTAACATTGTTCGGCTTATATTTGAAATCGTTCCTGGACAAGTGAACGGTTCATGCAAGTTCTGTGTGCTTAGTTGGAACAACGCTCCTAAAATTCCTTGGGCCCGTAGTCTGATCCCAACATTTGCAGATCGTCAAGTCCAATATACCCCACACCCGGGAGTGCGGGGACCTCGTAGGAGGATCGGCCCCTGGCCCGAAAAAAAAACGCCCCTAGCGGCATACGTAGGCAAACATTCCAACTTCATACACATTTGAGTTGACACTATCGAGTAAATTGGTGCATCCGCAGAGAGAAGTGCGACACGCTGAGCCGCGAGCTGGCGGAGCAGGAGTCGCTGCGGCGCGCGGCGGTGGGGGAGGTGGAGGCGCGCGCGCACACGGCGTGGCTGGAGGCGCGCGCCGCCCGCCGCGACGCCGACGCCGCGCGGGACCTCGCCGCCGCGCTGCGCCGCAAGCTCGCCGCCACCGCGCACGACGGCGCCCTCTCGCCACATCACAGTAACCCCCCCTTACCATATTTACGGTAGGCAGCGGCTTGGCTCTGACCCTGGCATTGCTGAAGTCCATGGGCGACGGTAACCACTCACCATCAGGTGGGCCGTGTGGCTCGTCTGCCTAAAAGGGTAATAAAACAAAAAAAAAATAAAAAAAATTTTGGGCTGACGAGCCAGCGCTGGTCCCCCGCCAGCCAGAGAACAACAAACGCAATTATTTTTATTTATTGACGCCTTTTGAAAGGCGCTTTTTGGTGATGTTAACGAAACAATACTAATTAGAGCTATCCATAGGTTGAAACAACTGAGTTTCTCATTGAAATCACATCTAAATAAAAAAATAAGACAATTGTAATTTGTACTCATTGTAAATTGATGATAAACTTGTGACTATTTGAAAATATCCGTAAAGGCTTAATTGAATAAAGGATACTTTGATTTTGATTTCGATTATCTACTGGGAACAATGCCATCCTCAGCTCGACCTTAGTTCTAGAAAAAAAAACAGTACAAGAAAGCAAGATTAGTTGTAAGTCTTGCCTCTGCGTGTTATTATACGGACTGGTTCACAACACCAAATAAAGATTGAAGCTTCGACCTCATTGTGTCAAGATGGATTATGGCATTCAGAGTTTTGATGTCTATGAATACTGTTAACCACAAAATTTACATTAATTTAATAGGTTAGGTTAGGTTAGTTCTTTTAGAGAGTAGATTACAAAGGCCTCATGTGACAATGGCGTTTTTTTTTTACAGAAGTAGCATCACCTCTGGAAATGAGCGAGAACCCGGTGTTGCTGCCGCCGCCGCTGCCGCCTTTGTCGTTCCTACCGCCGCCGCTGTTACCGCCCCTGCCGAGACCGCCTCCGCTCGGCAGGCTACCCTCGCCTCTCCAACCTAGGTGGGTAGTCTGCTCTGATACCCTCTCATACCCGACCCTGTGGACCGAATGGTAAACAGTCAACGTCGCCCTGAACACATCATTACGGGTCCTCTCGATCCATTAACGGTGCTTTTAGGTAACACAAGCACCCGTCACTGTCCTCGTCGAACCCGTCACTTGCGACGAAGGGCTCGATGAATTAACCCATAGACACAGTCCACTGAGTTTCTCGCCGGATCTTCTCAATGGGTCGCGTTTCCGATCTGGTGGTAGATTCTGCGAAGTACTGCTCTTGCTATGGCCAGTGCTAGCAACACTCCCGGTTTGAGCTCCGTGAGCTCACCTACACGTCAAGGAGAAGCTGAAGTAGCTTCTCAAGGCTATCAGCAAAGGTAGGAAAAAGAAAAATATATAGGTATCCTCTTTATCTATGTCATAACGGATAGGCGATATTTTTAAAAATCGCCAGAGCGTCAAATGACGACATTTAAAAAGGAACAAGAACTAAAAAATAAAAAGAACTAAAAAAAATATTGCCAAACTACAGTGAAACTCATTATAGCCGCTGTAGTGACGCACAATGTGTGCCTGACTTTTTGATTTGTGATGATTTGTCTGACTCACTGACTCGGTGGTGCAGTAGTTAGTGCCCGTAACCATTGCACTGAGGGTCGTTGGTTCGATTCCCACATCTAGCAAACATTCGTGTGATAAACAGGCTTCTTTGCTCTTTGACTGAGTATATTATTGTAAGTATATATGTATGTCAGTCTTTGGTACCCATAACACAGGGAAGCCTAAATTGGGGCCGGATGAGCGTGTGTGATTTGTTCCAAGTTATTATTATTATTAATATTATTAAAAACTAGCCGTACTCGCCCGCTTCGCTGGGCATTTAAAATTAACATTATTACCTATTTATTGTCATTATTATTACACTCATATAAGTATTTTGTACATGGATACCAAGTTTCGAGTCAATCGGATGCATGGTTCAGTAGTTATAACGGAACATCCGTAAAAACCACTGTAGATCTATATATTAGTATAGATAAACGATTTGTTGTCAGGTACGGGGATCGACGCTACTCGCCGGACTCGCGGTACTCGCCGCAGAGGCGGTACTCGCCCGAGAGCCGCTACTCGCCGGAGACGGTGCGGTACTCGCCCGACAGCCGCTACTCGCCGCCGCCCCGCCGGTCGCCCTACTCGCCCAGACCCAGCAGACGACGTTCCAGAGATAGGTCTGTTTTTTAATACGAATAATCCGTATGAACCAAGCTATAGTATAGCTATAGTCTAAGACAAACGTCTGAATTTATATTAGTAATCTGTTTATGTTGTTTGATAGTTATTCATGTTGTTTGATAGTTATTCATATTATTCATGGTATTCATATTCATATTATTATGTATATTTGTACTCAGCTAATAATCGATCGGAAACGATAATGATTCGAATAGACGTTAGAGTATCCTTTATTGTATACCAAAACAAAAACACAAATGCAAAGAACCGATACGTAAATATCTCAGAGACGCGTCGGAACGCTACTTTGAAAAAGCAGCGCGGCACGATAACCCTCTTATCGTGACCACCGCTAACTACATATCCGTGCCAGGCGACGCGATGGGACGAAGCAAAGCCGCCGTCGCCCAAAATATGTCTCGTCGAATCCCCCGGATCTACTCTCGGTGATTTTAGGCTCTTCAAGCACCGGTCAACGTCCTTGTCGAACTCGTCGACTCTGACGAAGGTTCGACATGCAAACTAGCCCATAAACACAACCCACTGAGTTTCTCGCCGGCTCGTCATAGTAGGTCGCGATTCCGATCCGGTAGTAGATTTAGCGAAGCTCTTGCTAGGGCTAGTGTTAGCAATTCTCTCAAATCAGGCCCGTGAGTTCACCTACCCGTCCGCGCGAACTTGGAATCAATAGCCTTTTAGGCTACCAACGATTAGGTAGAGAAAAAAAACAAATGCAAAACATTAAATCCAAAACTACAATGGGCGGTCTTATCGCTAAGAGCGATCTGTTCCCGGCAATCATCAGTCGACAAGAATCATTTCAGTAAAGAAATTGGCCTCGGTGTACTTATCGGTTAAAAAAGAATATATTTATAAATATATCCTCCTCCCTGCGTCGGATTCCTCATGTCTGAGGGTCGTGACCATCTCCACTCATCATCCTTCTCTGAGTGATGTTTCGCCATCTTCCTCTGTTCTCGGCGGTGTGTATAGCATCGTAGACTGTAGACTGCGGTACTGCGGTATTCAAAGTGGTGACGATTTGGTCGGACCAGTGCACTGGATAGCGGCCACGAGATCTTGTGCCTGCAATCTTGCCAGTTACCATTAACTTTTCAAGATTGTCACCACTCTTTCTGGCAATGTGGCCGAAGATTGCAAATATCCTCTTGAGGTAGATGGTAAAGAGCCTGGGTTAGATATTGAGCTGTTTTAATATGGATACGTTAGTCTGATATGCTGTCCATGGGAATCGTAGCATCTTCCTCCAGCACTACATCGCAAAGGCATCAATGCGGTGGCGATCAGCTGATTTCAGAGTCCACGTCTCAGCACCATAGAGAAGGATTGAGAACACCAGAGTTCGTACAAGCCTCATTTTGGTTTTAAAAGATATTTTCCTATTTCTCCATGTTCTATGGTGCTGAGACATAACGCTCATTGATATGCTTATGGGTCGTCTGACGCCACCCTCACAAGACCCGTTGCTGCAGATATTATCGCCTAGATAGATAAAGTCATCCACTTTTTGTAGGTTGAGCGTGCCAGCTATAAATATACAAATATATAATGATAATATTGCTACTTTACCCATGTAATTAATTATATACCCATGAAACATAAATGATAGAGTTAACAGAATTGAACATGTTCAAAAATAGAACGATTGATTGCAGATACGAAGGTAGTTGTGGATCAAGGTCTCGTAACGCGCCCGAAACAGAATCCGAATACCCTTCGGACAGTCCATCGAGGAGCACGCGGCGACGGAGCAGATACCAGAGGCATTCAGGTAAACTCCACAAACTCTACTCTAGAACCGTAAATAAAAAAATAATAGTTTAAAAAAACTAACGAAATACGCTTTCTTAGAAAAATTCAACTAAAAAATAGAAAATAAATTTTAATAAAATCATGATTTCTTACACTATTCTTAATTCAAATTTATTAAATATTTATTATATATTTATTATATTTATATACAATTATATTTATATTTTTCTTTAAAAGCGTATTTTGTTAGTTTTTTTAAACTATTAAGTATTTATTTTCCATTTTTTAGTTGAATTTCAAGTTTTTCAAAAATTTTTTTAAACATTGAATTGTCATCTGTCCTTAATAATTATACCAAATTTCGAGTTAATCCGACGTTTTGAAGTGGGTCAAAATCATGTTCAAAGATTCCTTTACATACGTTTGAAGCTAATAAAAACGTATTAAAAAGATAGATATTCTTGGCGATATTTTTAATTCTTCTTTTTGTCCTTCTTTCTCCTTTTCACCTTATTCCACTAGGTGAGGTCGGCACAACGAATTTTTCTAATCCATTCTCCTCTATCAGCAGTCATCTCAACACTGACTCCTCTTTCTCTCATGTCGTCATTCGCACACTTCATCCATGTCTTCTTCGGTCGACCTGGTGGGGCAGCCGTTGTATAATAACCGGCAAACTTCTTGAGCATTTGTTGACGTAGTGGGGGTAAGTTTGCGCATGGTACACTCACGTGCAAAAACATTACTTACTCTGCGTCATAATGCTATTAAATTATTAAAATCAACATATGTATTTATTTATATATTTATTAGAACATCAACAAAACATATAGGTTAATAATTGTAATAATTTAATCTTGGGGTAAAATAGATATTCCTTCTATTAAGTCAAAACTAGAGCTGTTGCCAGGTCTTGGTTCAGTTAAAGCGAAGCTGGTATTTGTAATTTTTTTTTCGTTATCATAATCTTGACCATCATCATCATCACTGTTTTCATCACCCGAGTCGCTATCATCGTGATGAGTCGACATAGGGCTCATCGGCGTAGTTTACAACTCGGTCGATTCGGTCTTCTTTTTTGTCTATAATTAATTATTTTTTGAAGATATTCGATTCGTAGTAATCGAATGTTACTTTTTTCATTTACCAGCTTCCGATTATTTTCTGTTCTTTTTTTCCATCTGAAGCCTAGCTCTTTCATAATTCGTCGTAAGCTTCATTCCGAGCCATTAAAATTTATATCTTCTTTAAATTTTTCGAAGCCTTTCTACGGTACGGAGTTTCGCTGCTTGTTATGTAGTTATTATGATTACATCTTTTTATTACAGATTGAACGAAACTATCCATTCCGGTAACTTTCTTCTTCCCTGATCTTTTCTTACCCGGAGTCCGAAACACGGCGAGCAAGCCAGAGCCTTTAGCTTCGTTAATAATGCACCTAACAGTACTCACTGATGTTTTTGTTGCTTCCGAAGTCTGTTTTAATTTTTCCATATCATTCTTCCCCTGTTTTATAATGAAGCAATATACGTCGTACACAAATTTTCTACCCTTTCTTTTAAGTACTACACCAGTTTGTCACGGCATAGTGTATGTTTTATAAAAAATCAACAAACACTCAACAAATAGCAATGGCAACAAAGTCCACAAGCAATTACAACAAATAACTTAACGATTAATAACGATAGACTTTCCACTGTACGCAAGCGTACTTTTGGGAGCAAGCGGAATGAGGGCGTGGTGCGGGACGCAGGGTTCGACTGATCTACCAATAACGCGCTCGATACGATTTCCCCTGCCGTCGCGCCTCATCCTCACCACCAAAGTGATCTAAAATTCGGTTCTGCGCAGTCAAGGTCGTTTGCTCAAGAAGTTTGCCGATTACTATAACTATACTGATACCTTAGAACACATATCTCACGGTGGTTACGTTGTAAATGTCTATGGCCTCCGGTAAACACTTAACACCAGGTGGCTGTGAGCTCCCTCACTCTTCAAACCGAAACACATTACTTCTTCACGGCAGAAATAGGCAGAGCGGTGGTACATACTCGTGCGGACTCGCAAGAGGTCCTACCACCAGTAAAAAATACAATGTCGCTTTTTTTTTAATTGATTTATAAGAATATAATGCAATAAGCACATACTGGACCAGTGTGTTGATTTTTCAATTATAATAATATGTAATTTGGTTTATGTAAGTCAAGCAATTAATTATTTTGGTGTCGACTCTTTTCAGGTCCCAGCTCTGGCTCAGGTTGTTCCTCGGAATCCGATAAATAAAATACTTATTAAAGTATTCATACAATAACAACACCGAGATCTAAATGTTTTTAGTACTTAGAAAGAAAGGTGCGCTATGTAAGAAACTGGAAATAAACAACAAAAAAAAATTACATTCGTTTCTGTTAATCACTACTTAAGGTTTTGATAAAAATTTAAACATTGAAGTGGTTCAGTAAAAATATTAGAGATTTGCTTCAATAAAAGTAAAAAAAAATTCCCAAAACTATTCACAAGTTTATGAATTTCTGCATTATATTATAAAAAGTAATTAATATACTGCAAATTGAAATTGTTCCTAATGGGTAACCAAATATCCAGTTCAAATGTTATCAAAAAAAGACGTTTGGATCTGCGTTACGAATCAGAAATTGCGTGTACCGTCAGAAAAACAATCAAGAAATTTAGTCTGTAAATATAATTTATTTGTTATTATTTGTGTCTGTGCTACTTACTGTAGTTATTAAACATTTCTAATTCGTCGACTTTACACAGCTTCTTCACTGAGATGGCTAATGTTTCAGAATCATTTAAATTATATTTGAGAGTACTTCTGATAACGGTCTGAACAAGCGTATGTAGATTTTGACGCTTAATTCCAAAAGGTCTTAACACCATTTGAAACGGAAAGTTATTTTGCATTTAATTTATTCTACAAAACAACATTGTAGAAACAAACAACTCATAAAAATAAACAAACAATAACAAAAATTAAAATTAAAATTGTGAATAATATGTATGTGTAATTCATTAAATTATTTACTTCTGTACATAACAATGCTATTATGTTAAACTAATCTATAAATAGTATTTTTTTAGGCTCAATCATCTTATTCATAATGGGTTATCGGAGTTTTATGAGCCCGTTATAAAAATACTGTCTGAAGAGTGTTTGTCATTTACAATATGGTCTTATTTATTTTCAATATGACTTTATTTCGAGATTCATTATATATCAGGCGTAAAAGAGATCCAATAACGCATTATGAGTAAGACGACCACTCATTTTAGGAAACTTCAAATTTTAATAAATATGTAGTTTGATTTATCATATATAGGCTTAGTGACATGATTCTATTTATCTATCCTCTGTATATTTTATATCATGGGAAAAACGTAGACGATGTGTGTTTTAATATTCTTTGTAGATATAATAGAAAATAATTTAAAAAAAAAACTGCTTAACTTCCAAACAGACTGTATTAAAAACTGTACTATTTTTACGTTAGATGTAATTTGATATAATATAGCAGGCCATTATTTACTTAACAATATTTGAATGGTAACAATTTTATTGGTTTCGAGGATGTGCGTACCATGCGGGTAAGTGATCACTATCGTGCATTGACGTTATCAATGTCAAAGGCAAAGCCAAACCGTTGCCAACACTGAAGACTCTCCCCAAATGTCGACGGAACAAGGACATGTTCTCGCTTTTTGGGGAATATTGTGGAGAGGAATTCATTCCGGATCTGTGTGCTTATGCGAGTTTTTTAACGTTCTCGATAGCGTAAAAGTTAACCCAATTTTGTATGCAGTTGGAACAGCGCCCCCTAGCGGCAAACGTACGCAAACGATCCCATTCCATACAATTAATATGAGCTAACTTTTACGCTATCGAGAACGTTAAAAAAACTCGCACTAATCACACTGGACACTACGTGTCGAAAATTAACTCCATGGATCCCCTATGGATAAACGCAGTGTTCCTAGGTAGTACGTGGAAACTCTGCTCTAGTGGCGGGCGGTGCGATTGTAAAAAGTTGGTGACTTTATCGTTTCAAACAATTATTAACTTATTAAAAATTAACTTAATTTACGCCTCACACTTCGCGGTTTTTTTTAAATATTCATATCCTTACCAAATTACTCTTAATTATTTAATCTTAGAAATAGATCATGCTTCAAAGCTTTCAATACCTTTCTGCACCTATCTCTTAATTTCAATATATTTATGAATTATTTATTGCCACTTAACAATTTATACTATTTCATTAATTAATGTTTCGCGACGTCAGGGTCATTAATAGGAAAAGTTTTGCAATGGTTCTTGTTATTTTAGTTCGTAATATGAATAGTTGTTATGATTAGTTATGATTTTAAATAAAAATAATGAAATTTGCCTCTTTTTTTTTTAATTAATCACGAACCCTATTTTAATTTTGTAAGATAATATTTCCACTAGGAATTTAAATTCGAAACTAAATTTTGAACTGTCCTCTTCATGAGCATATGAGATATTTAAATTTTGCAGCAACCGTTGACTGTAAATTCGTGAAACAATGGTTTTACTTTGCGTAAATACATACAGTCCAAAAAGCAATCTTAAGATATCTNTTTTTTTTTAATTAATCACGAACCCTATTTTAATTTTGTAAGATAATATTTCCACTAGGAATTTAAATTCGAAACTAAATTTTGAACTGTCCTCTTCATGAGCATATGAGATATTTAAATTTTGCAGCAACCGTTGACTGTAAATTCGTGAAACAATGGTTTTACTTTGCGTAAATACATACAGTCCAAAAAGCAATCTTAAGATATCTTAATGAGATTAAAACAATCATGGCATTACTAATTTCCTATAATACTGAAATCACTAAAATAAAGAATTATTCTAACATTTCTTCAAGTAAAACACCAATCACAACGCCTGATGTCACATATGAGTAAACTCATACGTGTTTGATACAAAGTTAGCTCATCTCTTAATTTGGCTTCAAATGACATCATACAACATGCGTCCTCTTTAGTTTATCTAGCGATAACCTCGAGTGAGGCAAGTGAATAATAAAACTGCATTGGATGCAACTTACTCCGGTTAAGGCTTGGAAAAAATGGTAAAAAAACAGAACTTATTACTTGTCTATCAGGTATTTTACGGAGCTCATAGAAAATTTGAAGATTGGTGGGTTGTTGAAATGGCTATATTATGGTGTATTGAAATTGAGCAATAAAATTACTATCGGTGCCACTTCGGATTTTTTTTCAGAACATCTGAAGCAAGGTCTTCCAATCCCGTTTCTGCGGAATAGCCGTTGGAGCACCGTGGTACATGATTTCGACCTTCATTACGATATAAGTTTAGAACCGATACGTGAGTATCTTTAGATAGCATCAAAACGCTACTTCGACGAAGCGACGGGACACAATAATCCTCTTATCGTGGCCACCGCTAACTACATATCCGACCAATGCGACGGAGAAACGCAAAGCCGCCGTCGCCCGAAACATGTCTTGTCGGATCCCCCGGATCCACTCTCGGTGCTTTTAGGCCCATCAAGCCCTGATCACCGTCCTCGTCGAACACGCCGATCACGACGAAGAATTCGACGAGCAAACTAACCCAAAGACCCAGCCCACTGAGTTTCTCACCGGATCTTCTCAGTGGGTCGCGATTCCGATCCGGTGCTAGATTCTGCAAATCATTGCTCTTGCTAGGGCTAGTGTTAACAAATCCTCTCAGGTTGAGCCCGTGAACTAGCCTACTTGTCAAGGAGAAACTGAAATATCAAGGCTATTAGCATAGGGAGTGTAAAAAAAATTGACTTTTGTGGTTTAGTGTCACCCCTGGAATCACTGAATCGCTCCCATACGACGACGCACACCCCCGGGGAAGCGACTTTTGGAAAGATAAACTTATTCATATATCGATAAAATCAGGTGTGCTGATTTTTTTTGCACCCGTAAATAAAACAAAAGATAAACAAAACATATCTATTTAATATATTTCAATATAGCTTACAAATAGTATACGAGTGAGTAGGTAGTGAATTTTTCAATCTTTTGTTAAGGGACAACATTCCACGGCACAAAGCTATTTGGATCTGGTTTATCAAGCTGAAATAAAAACAATTTTTATTGTGAGTAAATAACATTTGTTCAACTGGTTAATGTTATAGTTTTACCGCTGACTTAGAATATTAAACTATGAATTTTTATGGTTTATTTTGCTATTATCGTTCAAAGAATTATGTTTGTTTGATTTTGTTGGGTTATTTTTGTATTACGAATTCGAAATACCTTTTTAGATTTTTAAATTAGAAATGTTTGAAGAACTGAAGGACCAGACTTCAGAGATATTTCATGTCAAACCCTTGGTCCACCTCAATACATGAACAATTTTCGTTATCGGATTAGGGTTAGGATCCCATATACAGCACGGTTTGAATACCTACCCCCTAAAATGACCATTAGCCGCAACACTCACTTTCTACCTCTTTCAAAATCTACAAGTAGTTGGCAACTAAGCTCATCATGCAAATAGGCTACCGGTGGCAGAGTAGCCCACATCGCCAGATACCACCATCCTGTCTATTTTACTGGTAGGACCTCTTGTGAGTCCGCACGGGTAGGTACCACCACCCTGACTATTTCTGCCGTGAAGCAGTAATGTGTTTCAGTTTGAAGTGTGGGGCAGCCATTGTAACTATACTGAGACTTTAGAACTCTTATCTCAAGGTGGGTGACGGCATTTACGTTGTAACCGGTAACCACTTAACACCGGGTGGGCCGTGAGCTCGTTCACCCATCTAAGCAATTGTATATCTCAGAGTGGGAAGCAGAATACATGTTTCTGATGCCTATGAGCTCCGGTATCCAGTTATCACCAAGAGGACTGTGAGCCGTCTATCCAAATAACGCAATAAAGTAAAAATATAAAATGTTTTTAGTGCCTAAGACTCACTTTCTTCGTTATATGGTCCTCACATGCCATTCGAATTCGAGCAGATGTTGCTGGTGCCTCCATGTCGAACTCGAGCGGTACTCCGGCATCTGCTCTTGCAGCTTTAATGGCTTCATGTATCGCAAAATAAGCTGAAGAAGCCAAGAACAGCGGAGGTTCTCCTACGGCCTGAAAACATTTATTTGAGGTTTTAGTTTGTAAATACTGTCTCGAAAATCTTTGTCGAAAAGTATCTTCTCATAAAAATAGTCGAATTTATTATTTGTTTAAACGCAATAGTAATACTCCGAAACATTACAGAAGTACTTAAAGCATCTACTAAAAAAATCGCAGTGCGTATGAGGTTCGTTAAAGACTAGGTCAGGTAGTCTTATGGAAAAGTTCGAGAAAGTTCTAGTGCTTTCTGTGCTGGTTGCATGTGGTGCATATAAACGTGAACGAGAGCCAGCAGTGGAAGTTTAATATTATGCGATACAACCGATCAAAAGTGAAGTAAAAGCTCATACTTTTGTGTGTGTTCACACATATAGTGAAAGTAACATCGCTTAGGAGTGAGCGTGAAAGTGTTTTATAAAACGTATTAAAAACGTGAATTTTGGATAAAATTTGTGCATTATAAATCCCAACTCGTAACTATAACTTCACCTGTATGTATGTATGAAATCGGAAATAATATTATGAATAAAGATCAGATGTTTATCTAATTCTTAATTCTTGTTAATTCTGATGGTACAATGGAGCTGCGCTGCTGTTGAATCTGGAATGCGGGCAACGGAACTTGAATGGCTACTAGTAAATTTATCGAATTTATATTAAACGTTTTAATCAAAGTAGTTAAGGGTTATTTGGCCTACAGTTTGCCGACGCCCAATAAACGCTTACTCTGCTTATAAATTGTAGAACTTTACTAAGAAAATACTACTTATTGTGAATCTTTAATGGTGTCGTTAGTACTAGTTTAAGGATGACAGTATCAAAATTGTACCTTTCAACTATCAGACGGTCAAGCTAAATTCATATTCTAAGTGTATATGAGCAGGAGATGATAGATAAAAAAATTTATCTATGTATATGCACATTACATTTCGAAAAAAATCTCCTATTTATTTTCTTATTTATTGCATAGATAGATGGACGAGCTCACAGCCCACCTAGTGTTAAGTAGTTACCGGAGCCCATAGACATCTACAACGAAAATGCCGCCGCCCACCTTGAGATATGAATTCTAAGGTCTCAGTATAGTCACAACGGCTACCCCACCCTTCAAACCGAAACGCATTACTGCTTCACGGCTGAAATAGGCGGGGTGGTGGTACCTACCCGCGTGAACTCACAAGAGTTCCTACCACCAGTAAAATGTTTACGTTTATCGTTTAATTTTTACAACTTATTTTCTACGGATTAAATGCAATTTACTGCACCGCATGAGGCCTTGTCACAGTATCATGGACGCCAACACGTTGTAAAATTATTATCACAATATATTATCCTTATCAGTGTATTGTTTTTTTACTTTAAAAGATTAAAGTCGAACAACGAGCAAATCATGCTAGATAAATATTTATAGCCCTCGTTTTCTCGCAATATTGTAATATGACATGTTCTTTTCATTTTACTACTAGAGTTATGAACTGAAAATCTTACCTTAGAAGAATAAACTGCTCGAGGGTTAGGTGCACCCTTTAACAATGAAACGTTGAATTCTAGAGGAATATCGCCAAATCCAGGAATTTTGTAAGCACCCGGCCCTCGCGAATATAAAGTTCCGGTGGGTGAATAAATTAATTCTTCTATGGTAAACAAACCGTAGCCTTGTATGAAACCGCCTTCAATCTGGCCAATATCTATCGCTGGATTGAGACTCTCACCGAGGTCCATTACAATATCCGTTCTAAGGACTTGGTGGTCACCGCTAAGACAATCAATTTCTACTTCCGTGCAAGCAACACCGTATGTGAAATAGTTAAACGGTTTTCCCGAAGTGGTCTTGAAATCGAATCCTATATCCGGTGTAGCGTGGAAGCCGGTAGCGGATAAGCTAACACGGTCGACATAGGCAGCTGATACCCAATTTTCCCATTTCCCGTCCGGATTCTTATCTATATACGGTTTTAGGCGCTTCATTATTTTCTCGCAAGCCTCTAGTACTGCCATGCCATTCAAATCTGAGCCGGCACTAGCCGCTGTTGCCGAAGTATTAGGAACTTTATCTGTACTTGTTTCGCTGATGTGAATTTTAGAAACGTCTATACCAAGAGCCCGAGTAGCTACTTGTATCATCTTTGTATGTAAGCCCTGTCCCATCTCAGTACCACCGTGTGATAGAAGTACTGAACCATCAACATAAACTAATACCAATGCACCAGCTTGGTTTAAAAGTTTCTCCGTAAAAGCGATACCGAATTTTGTTGGTATTATCGAAATACCACGTTTTCTCCATCTGTGTTGTCTGTAAGAAAATTAGTTTAATAAATAATAAATATATACTAATAGATTCGCGTTAATGGTAAATAAAAACTTAGCTTAACTATAATTTTTGATGAATGAATTTTTTTGAAATATAATTTTATGACCAGCTCTGTATAATATAATATTATTGGATTTTCACTACATACTTGTTGAATTCTTTAATTTTTAATTTTCTTTCTGCTAAATTAGAGTTTTGTACACATTCGTCCCAACATCTTTGTAATGTACAATATGTCAAAACTTGTCCATAATGTGTAGTATTATTTTCTCGATACAAGTTTAGTCTGCTTATTTCTTCGGGAGATTTTCCCAGTCGATGAGCTATCTCTCTAACCATATTTTCGGCACCAAACATTCCTTGGGGACCTCCGAAGCCTCGAAAAGCCGTATTTGAAGGTAAATTAGTTCTACAAACATATCCGGTCACTTCACAATTTGGGATGTAATAAGCATTTTCAAAATGGAACATTGCTCGTTCGACAACCTAAAAGAAATTGCAGACATCAGTACAATACAATTATAAATTAATCAACTAAATTTAAAATTCATTTTGTACTTACTGGGCCTGACAGATCAATGGAATAGCCTCCGTTGTTATAAATATTGACAATAGCTCCAACAATTTTTCCTTCTTTAGTTGCCGCTGCTTTATACTTTATCAGGAATGGATGTCTAGTGCCCGTCATCTGCATATCTTCGTCTCTATCGAGCATGCACCGCACGGGCCTGTTGAGTTTATGAGCAGCTAATGCAACCGGTAATGCCACTAACATACCCCGTGACTCTTTTCCACCAAAACCACCACCCATACGTTTCACTCTCGCCACTATTCTATTCATCGGTACGTGCAGGATGTGACTAACCAGTTTCTAGAACAACATAATACTGTTACAGATATTCTCTAGCATACTGGGTGTTAGGAGACCGCTTCCGAAAACGAACACCTTTGATGATGGAGCTATTTAGACAACTGTTGTAAGCAAGTATTCGTGCGATCGCGCGAGACTGCGCGCGGGCCGCGCCCGTTCGTTCGTTGATCCGAGCATCAGCTGTTTTTTATTTTGTGTTTCATAGCTGGTTTGTTTTTAAATATTGTATTTTTTATGAAACTATAGTTTCATTTAGCTGTACTAACATGATGGAGCGTAAATAACGCTAATAAATATGCTTATGCTGTTAACAAACATATGTTTTTTTAAATCAGGGCCGATTTTTATTCCGTCCCATCATCATTAGTACTATCGTCTGTCTTCGTTTTCGCAAGCGGTCTTCTAACACCCAGTATAAAATTTTAATTAAAATTTTCCATATAATATAACTCACTGCGATCTCTGAGGGATGTTGGCTGGAACAAAATATTTCTAGCTCATCGTCTTCTTTCTTTGGAATAGCAAACGCAGCATGAGTCTCCAAATAAAAATGTTCTTGACCTCCCATACGACACTGTCCTTCTATTATAATATTATTTTTATCGTCAAACACGGCTTTTACATTTCCCCGTTTTATTGTTTTAGGGAATTGTGGATAAAATGAGTTATATTTTATAGCGTCTTCTATAGTAACGATAATTGGCTGTATCTCCTCGTATTCAACTTTAACCATTCTTGCAGCAGCTTGTGCAGTCGCTTGATCCACAGCTACTATAACGCCAATAGTTTGACCTTGACTCAACACTTTATCTCTTGCAAACAATTCTTCATCGTGAAATATAGGGCCAATGCTATTTTGTTCTTTTGTTAAGTCTTTTGCTGAATAAAATGCTATAACACCAGGTTCGGCAAGCGCTTTTTTTGCATCTACTGATATTAATTTTGCATGAGCTTTTGAACTCAAAACAAATGCTAAATATAGCTCACCTTCTGCAATGGGCATATCATCGCAATATATTGCTTCGCCTGTAGCTTGCTTGTATGCTGACATATGCTGTATCGGCCTTCCAACAGCATCACTTTTAAGCTGTTTTTCTCCGACCAATTCAAAGTATTGAGAACTTTTCGGCACATTTCCGTGAAAACTATCTGCACCGCTACCGTAGTACGATTCAATAAGATCTCCGTAAAAATAATCAGTTGACATTGCTTTTCCAATAGCCAAATAAGATTTTAAAAACAAACTCATAGTCAATGCACGCCGAAATTGTATATTTCCACCTGGTGCCGATGGATCTAATGGCAGTTCATCTATCAGTAACGAATACGCTTTTTCTAACATGTTTTCATTCCATTTAAGCCCTTTTAACACATTTCCAGTGTTTGTTGCAATCTTCGTTACGGGAGCCATCCCCCCGAATGCCAAATTTATGTATTTTATAACATTTGTGTTCTCTTCGAATTCAACATTAACCGCTGAAGTTACTATGGATATATCGTCCTCTCTTCTTTTCGCTTGCTTAATAGCCTTCAGGTATTGAAATTTGGATGAAAACGGTATCTCTATTGAAAGTAATATTTCATTTGATTTGACGACATTCTTTCTATACCCAGTGAAAAACGTTTCATCCATTAGCACGGTACGATGGCCGTTCTCTTGACTGAGAAGATTAAGTTTAACCTTGAGAGACATTAAAATCGGATTCAAATCAGATATCGGACTGCCCGTCATTACATTCCCGCCAATGGCAGCAACATTTCTGATTTGTTTTCCAGCAAACCAATTCAACATTTCTACTATAGTAGTTAAGACTGTAGTTTTGTATGGTGGTAGTTTCTTTATATACTCTCTAAAAGTTTTTTCGATGTCATTGAGTGTTACTGAAGCTCCAACCGTTAAACCATGCTCATTTTCAGTAATAGTATTCAATTCGGGAACGCAATTAGGCATTATTATTATTGGATACACACAACGTTTGAATTTAACTTCAACACCAACTTCACTATTTCCCACTACCACTTTTGCATTCGGGAACTTATCTTTCAACGATAAAACTGTTTCTATGTTAGTTGGCCGATACCACGTTGTTTGTTTTCCACGATATATTACGTACTGACTATCGTATATTGAAGATAATTTCAATTCCGGTGGAAAAATTGGTTCTTGACTGGAATCGTACGGTAAGAACGACGACTTGTCAAAAATATATTGTGATTCACTATCTGCTTCTTCACAGCTATCCGATTTATTTTTGCAACAGTCTTTCCCCATCGCACAAGTTCCGTTCTGTGGTCCATTCTTGACAATTCGTTGAGTCTCCCAATCTTCGATAAACGTTTTGTAGCCCTCTATTATGGCGCGATAACCTGTACACCTACATAAATTACCTTGAAACGCGACCTCCAAATCAGAATATTGAATATTTTTACAGCTTCTCAGTAAAGTATACATGGACATTACGATTCCAGGCGTACAGAAACCGCACTGTGATCCGTGGGCTTTGGCTATTCTTTCTTGAACTGGATGCAGCTTAGTTTTGGTTGATCCGATACCTTCAACTGTGGTCACAGCCAAACCGTGCATAGCACATAATGGTGCGAGACAAGCATTTACTGCCAGATGACTGGTAAAATGTTAAGAAAGTATATAGCATATATTTTATGTAGGCCTATTAAAACAATGTTAAAAGCATGTACAAATAAATATGATAACAAAAGAATTTCCCGAGTGCTATGACACGTCCTGCCTTCTTCAAACGAGGCTTGTGGAGAGTAATAAACGGTAGGCAGCGGCTTGGCTCTGCCCCTGGCATTGCTGACGTCCATGCGCGACAGTAACCACTCACCATCAGGTGGGCCGTATGCTCGTCTGCCTGTAGGGCGATAAAAAAATAGATTTTTTTCTAAAAGAAATGTAAGTGCAGATAAATAGAAAAATATTTTATATTTAGAAATTTTTATGATATGGTAATCATTATCTATGTAGATTATTTAATAAAGCTACGAAAAGTAAAGGATACATAATTTTATTTTCTTGTCGGTTATATTTGGAGACCATAACAGTGCAAGCACCACATCCGCCTTCCGCACAACCTAATTTTGTGCCCGTCAGTCGAAGTTTCTTTCGCAAATACCATAATAATGTCCATTCTGGATCAGGACTAGATTCTATAACCTGAAATCGAAATAGAGCTATTGATTTCTTCGAAGCGAATTATTTACATCAATTAATTTGTCTCCAGGGTGATTCAAGGCAATCAAGAATTACGCCACACCTAACGAAACTTGTAGAAATGTTTTATAACGCAACTAACGTATCCAATGATTAATGAAATTTAAGTTAAGATCAAACTCAGCACGAAATTATATTAGTAGGTTAAAACAATACTAAATTAATTTCTCCTCAGTTAGATGTATTTTAAGTAAATCTACTCCGTATCCTTCAGTAGGGACGTTGTGTAAATAAAAGTCGTAATGACTTATGTACGCTCGACGGGTCAATATTATCATAGACCTATCAATCAACCGACGACCCTGTTTTCTGATAAATAATATTAATGAAGTAAACTTAAAAACAAAGTTTTATGATGCAATTTTTCGTGTATTGTCTTTGAATATTTATAACATTTAAAGAAATAAATGTGAATTAATCGTGACTTTTTTCTGTTTATAGGAAAAAATTGACTTTTTTAATAGCTTAGATAGGCGGACGAGCTCACGACCTGATCAGTTAGGGCCGGTGCCACTTGCTCGCAATGATGTAGGTACCTAGTCAAAGAAGTGTTTAACTACAATTGTACGATTTAATATGCTGCTTGTTCTGTTCTCTTTATGTTCTCTTATTCATATACTATACTCATGAAAAGGTTATAAAACGCTATGAAAGATACTGTTAGAGAGTTACGAAGAAATGGCGTTTACTTAAAATCTCAATACGGTAATTGATATGCTACAAAAATTATTGCCAGTCACTGCTCCAAAACTAACGCCCATTAATGACGTTTTTTAATTTATTATGATGTAAACTGTATTAATACAGAAACTTCGGGTTGAAACACGATTTTTAATTTCCTTAAAAAAGTGTAAAAGTGGGATGTTTTGTCCAAGAGAACGCTAGACCCTCACTATCAGATGAATCTATCAAGTCCGTCTTCGACAGCAATAACGAAACATTGATTTAAAATAACAGGTTTTCAAATGTAAAAAAATACCAAGGGCTTCCTACTCATCACACTGGATTTTATAGCAATAAGTAAAGATCGGACGCACACAGAGATATCGAAAAGACTCTTTTCTTCTGATAACTTAAACAGAGAAGCTAATTGCACGACATCTATGTCGTATAACCTGGAAAATATTATTAATAACCATCAAGGTTAAGCAGAAACAAACATAATAATTTATTTCTTTTGTGTATTTATGCTCGTAGCTATGTAACTGAATGAAATGAAATGTTAATGGTAGATTTTTATTTCTAAAATTTAATTAAAGATAAAAACATACATAAACTAGCGAGTTTCAACTCAATTTTGCTCAGCACAAATTGATTTTTAAAGTAAAAAAAACCGCTTACCTTTTTACCATTTACGTAAAAAACAAGTTCGGTGCATATTTTATTCGGATCTTCCTCAGCATTCAATAATCCCATGTTTCACAAACGATAGAAAAATGCATTAAACAATAGAATATAATCTGCGTCTTACTTCCGTCACAAATAAGACAAGACTGTGGAGGGAACTAAACGAACTCAAAAGAGTCAATGATTTGGTCACTGCCTCACCGCTCACTTGTTATCTGTTTCACATAGCAACGTATTTATTCAATAATTTGCCTTTATTTTTTGTTAGTATACTAATATTTCTAAAATACATAAATCTGCATACCCCAATATGTACAATAAATACTTCCTTATAATTATTAATTTTACCTATTGATCAATACCTATTCTAACTGACACTTTTCTAAGCTGAGTACCCAAGGAATGTTTACCTCGAAAATTTACTGTCGACATAAGAATCTAAATCACTCTGAACAAGGAAACCATTATCATTCACGAACCATAAACCCAAAGAAACTGTACTTGTAAAAAATTAAACACGTGTAGAAAAATAAAATTCCGGTTCGGTTTTGATGTGAAGGGTTCCCCCCACCCCGGACAGCAATAAAATTATAAAAATAATAAGAATATTTTTAAGAATACTTGCTATCCGTCGTTCGTAAGATACGAGATCTTACGTTTTTTTTTTATTGCTTAGATAGGTGGACGAACTCACAGCCCACCTGATGTTAAGTGGTTACCAGAGCCTATAGACATCTACAACTTAAATACCGCCACCCACCTTGAGACATGAGTTCTTAGCTCTCATTTTTAACTACGGCTGCCTCACCCTTCAAACCGAAACGCATTACTGCTTCACGGCAAAAATAGGCAGAGTGGTGGTACCTACCCGTGCGGACTCACAAGAGGTCCTACCACCAGTAATTACACAAATTATAATTTTGCGGGTTTGATTTTTATTACACGATGTTATTCCTTCACCGTGGAAGTCAATCGTGAACATTTTTTGAGAACGTATTTCAGTAGAAAAATTGGTCCGCCTCGGATTCGAACACCGTTGCATCGCTTCAACACGAATGCACCGGACGTCTTATCCTTCAGGTCACGTTGACTTCAATTTTGATGCGATTGAACAAACTGTGTGCTTAGTGCGAGTTTTTTAACGTTCTCGAAAGCGTAAAAGTTAGCTCATATTTGTATGGAATGGAATTGTTCGCCTACGTTTGCCGCTAGGGGCGCTGTACCAACTGCATACAAAATTGGGTTAACTTTTACGCTATCGAGAACGTTAAGAAACTCGCACTAAGCAAACTATAGTGAGTACTTTAACATTTTTTTCAATTCAAGTAGTAGAAATATATAATCTTAGATAACGCGTTTTTTGTTATAATAGCTTGATCAGAATATACAAGCGAATGAATTTTATAACGTATTTTTTACTATTTTTTTACCAACAACATGTCAGATTAACTTTACATACGTATCAAAGACCGATGATAATTCAATAATTTGATTACCGTGGCCTAATACCCTGACCCGGATAGGACCACACCCGACTAGAAACGGATTATTTGTTAGCTGGTAAAGCGTGTTTTAGTTTTTAAAAGTATTTAATTTTTTTTTGTTTTGTTATCTTTACTAGATTCTTTTGGTTACAAAACCAATGCCACGGTGTGCTGAAGATGCGATGAACATACATTGCAGAGATAAAAATGAATAAGCGATAAAGATATTAAATATAAAAAGTCACAAAGTTACACACAGTACCAACTGAACTTGTGTACTCTAGAAGAAAAAACAACATATTTGTTTTTGTTCTTCAATAAAAAACAACATTAATAGTTATAGAACATATATATTTATTTGAAGAATTTGAGTCTAGGCAATTACATTCCACGGAACTCCAATACGTTTTACAGTTGGCTTAACCTGAAAGTAAAATAAATTTTATCAGTTATTTGACATACCCCACGGTGAACCCCATAAATTTGTAATTCAGAAAGAATTAAAGACATGTCATTATATTATTCGTAATTCCGTTAATACGTAAAATAATCAACCAGGGACTGAGTGACCCATTGCCGTATTTATTTGAGCATATTATTATGTACTCGTCGTTACCCGGTTCATGTCATATACAATGATAAGAGTATCCTATGTGTTAATCCAAGTTATATTACATTTAACACATATTGCATAGATAAAAATGAGCAAGCGATAAAGATATCAAATACAAAAAGTCACAAAGTCAAGAATTATATAGGTATATTTTTCATAACTTCACTCAGTCGTGTTTGCAAGATACAAACTTACAAATTTTCACAGTTATAATATCAAGATGGTATTGTTAAGATAATATTCACAAATCAATTTCATAAAATTTGCAGCGATTACGAATAAAATAAATAAATAATGTATTTGGGTACTAAGGCGGTAATCACGGTTAGTGGATATAAATCACAAAAGATAATTGATAGTCGTTATGTCCTTAAAGGATAAGACGCTCGGTGCAGTCGTATCAAGCGATGCAACGGTTTTCAAATCCCGAAGGCAGGTTTCTTTTCCTACCTAAGCTGGTAAACCTAGAATGCTATGCCAGCTGAACCGGGCGAGTAGCTGAGATCACGGGGCTTTAACCTAAGGTCGTTGCTAACACTAGCTCTAACGAGAGCAGTGCTTCGCAGAATATACCACCGAATCAGAAACGCGACCCTCTGAGAAGATCCGGCGAGAAACTCACTGGGCTGTGTCTATGGGTTAATTGACTCGTCGAGCCCTTCGTTGCAAGCGACGGGTTTGGCGAGGACGGTGAGCAGTGCTTGAGGTACCTAAAAACACCGATAATAGATCGGGAGGATCCGTAATGACGTATTTAGGGCAAAACACGGTCTAATGAACGTGGCCACTGTCGCTTAGTGTTAAGTGATTCGTAGCTCATAGAAATCACAATGTGAATGTCCTCGCTCACCTTGAGACATGAGCTCGAGGCCGTATAGGATTTATGTAGAATAAATCATCGGATCCTACAAATCGGGTCGGATGACTTAGCGGTAGGAAAAGCCAAAATATGCTCCTGCAAACTCACCCCATCACCAGTATTTTTTACAGCACACATTTTTTACTTTATTTTACTTTGGCTTAATTTTATTACACAATATCTTTCATGTTTTAAGTGGGTTTTACGAATTAAAATATGAAAATTTATACCTGCCTGCATGGAAAGATAACGATATCCAAGTTATTATAATAATTAACTATCTTTGTTTGATCCGCTTATAAACAACGTGGATAGGTCAAATAGGTAAAATCCGGTTTCATTTGCGTAACAATTCGGAATGTGAATGTGACAACGGTCCTACAAGATGCGGTGATTCTTGATATAAAATCTATACACTTTTTTCGAGTTCGATAACATCACATGTAAAATGACATTTAAGCACTATCAAAATAAATAAATAGGTACTATAATGATACGAAAGGGCTAACCAAAAAAGGATAACTAAGTTGTTAGTTTATATGTCGAAGTGAGAGCAAGAGTTACACCAACGAAATCTCTGTTTTACCTACTATAAGGCATTGTCAAGAATTTCCGTGAATTCTATAATGGAACGAAAATGTAAAGCCGCACTAGAAGGTTCTCATCACATTTAATTAGGCAGGGTGAAGAATGCGGAGGATGGAGTCTCCTTCGCTTTAGGAACCCTTGATAGGGGACCTACACGAAGGTCGTAAGTCCGCTGGCGTCCTTCGTATAAATTCCTCTCTCTACAATACGATAGACCGAGCACCCGCAAGGTAAGTTCGTCTTAAAAATACACAAAACGCGACAGTAAAAATCTGCTATTTACTGATGGTAAGACATATTATAAGCGATCACGGGAGGACAACCACCCTCCTTATTTCTGGTGCGAAATACCCAAGAGAATAAACCTACCGAATCCGTGAATCAAAGAACAATAATAAAAAAATCACTCTAAATTTATGACTACCTGCAGAGTGATGTCGTCTTCACATGACATTCGAATACGTTCACAAGTCGCAGGTGCATCCAGTTCGAATTCCACGGGCACCCCACTGTCCGAGCGAGCGGCCATTATTGCTTCTTTGATGGCGAAGAATACTGAAGCAGCTAAGAACAGTGGTGGCTCCCCGATGGCCTGGAAATAAAGCACAATTGAAACATGAATTAACACAAAAATAAACATTGTAATTTTGGGCGTTTTTTGTATCACACTTTTTTTGTTAATACAAAAAATGTTAATACATAAAAGTTTGTTAAAACATAAAAAACATTGTTAGTACATACAAATGCTCTGCTAATCCAGAGCATTTTGCTGATATTGATTAAGGTAAGTTCTACTTGATCCAGTATTGAAAATTAATACGAACTACAGGAGGATTGCTTCTTGATCTTCGGCAGTGAGTCACGAAGGACTAATTGTAATACCGACTATTTTAGACTATGGTCTCGTATAACATATACTTTATTAGGTACCTATTTAAAGTATTCCTCAAAAAGAAAATTTAAATAAATTGACAGACTAACAATTAGTTTTTTCTTCATAAAGTTATTAACTTCTAACAATAAGTACCATTACGTTAAGTACCTACCTTAGAAGAATATACTGCACGTGGGTTTGGAGCACCTTTCAGCAGCGAAACATTGAATTCTTTCGGTATATCGGACAAAGTAGGTATCTTATAAGTACCAGGGCCACGAGAAAGTGTTTCTCCGTTTGCCGAAAAAACAACTTCTTCCATAGTAAGAAAGCCATATCCTTGCATAAACGCCCCTTCAATTTGTCCAATGTCGATTGCAGGGTTTATACTCTCACCCACGTCCATAACGATATCGGTTCTTAGTACCTCGTGATCTCCGGTCAAACAATCTATTATCACCTCAGAGCACGCCACTCCATATGTGAAATACTCAAATAATCTACCGCTGTTCGTATTTCTGTTATATTCTATTTTTGGAGCAGAGTAAAAACCAGTTGCAAATAAACACACTCGATCTACATACGCTTCAGAAACCCAGTCTTCCCATTTACCATTGGGGTCCTTAGTTTTGTATGGCTTTAATCTTTGATTCAAAGTATTGCACGCATTTAGAACCGCCATTCCGTATAGGTCAGAGCTCATACTCGCTGCAGTGGCTGTACTGTTTGGTATTTTGTCGGTAGCAGCTTCACTAATGTGAATTCGGCTCTGTTCTATTTCTAATGCTTTAGATGCAATCTGTATCATCTTAGTGAAGAGACCTTGTCCCATTTCTATGCCCCCGATGGAAAGCAAAACTGCACCATCATTATACACTAGAAGTAACGCACCGGCTTGCATTAAGACGTCTGTTTGGAAAGATATCCCATATTTTGTTGGGACCAAAGCAATACCTTTCTTTTTCCATCTGTTAGATCTGTTTGAGAAAAAAGGGTTTCAAAATTCGTTTCTAAAATTTTATTGGATTTACCCTGTTAAGAAAGTATTAAAAGTTCAGAGAAAAGATAATTATTTTATTATAAGCTAGCGACCCAGCCTCGTTTCGTTTCGGAACTGTAATTTATTATTAATCTTATTGAATATACATTTATGCAAATCTGATTCTGACAGTTACAAACACAATAAAAAAAGAACGTAACAAACAAAAAATCTAATCTTTCCTCTTCTTATATGAATGGATCACTATTTTGGCGATTATGGCTTACAAATAAAAGATAGAAAGGTGCTGTCACGGACTTTTTTGTAGGACTATTTGAAATAAACATTTCTCTTTTACATTATACTCGCATACGTGTAACTCCAACGGTTTTTGCGGCGCACGCAAAAATAGTTCGCAGATGGCAGATTTTTTTCCTTCTTACGTAACATTTATCGTTATATTTTGGGTAAATCACATTATATTTTTATAAATTTTAGCCTATATGTTATTCTGATTAGATTCGATCTTAGTGTCATATTTATTTATATCGAATCCACAGCCCAAAAAATTAGTTTCAAGCTTTTAGCTCTGAAAATGACGATACTTCCATACAACGTTTCATCCCCCTCTTTCAACCTTTTTACAACCATTAAAAAGTAGCACTTAAAAGCATTTATAAGCATTAAAGCATTAAAAAGTAGCCTATGTCCTTTCTCAGGCTCTAGACTAGCTGTGTACCAAATTTTATTTAAATCGGTTCAGTAGTTTAGGCGTGAAAGCGCGACAGACAATCAGAGTTACTTTCGCATTTATAATATTAAGTGTGGATAAAATATAGATAACCATCACAATTTATTGAAATAAAAAAATATAATTCAAGTTTATCATCCAACCTGTTAAAATCATTAACGGCTTTTTTCCTGGCTATATATCTCGAAGAGTCAATACATTGATTCCAACATCTAGACAAAGTGCAATAAGTAAGAAGTTGATTATAATATGTCACAGATCCTTCTTTGTAAATGTTCACTTCAACGATTTCTTCATAACTTTTTCCTAACGTCGAAGCTATTTGTCTTATCATAGACTCTGCTGCCAGCATCACTTGTGGAGCTCCAAATCCTCTAAAGGCTGTATTGGATGGTAAATTAGTCTTACAGACATATGCGTTGATTTTAATGTTTGGTATAGAATAGCAATTATCTACATGGAATGTCGATCTTTCTATCAACTGAAATTCAATAAAAATTAATTTAAATAACAAGTGTCTGCCTTGTTTCTAAGCATTCCAATAACGTATACTTACAGCACAAGATAAATCCATTGAAAACCCTCCGTTCGCAAATACATCAAAAACAGCACCGGCAATTTTACCATTCTCGTCAAAAGCTACTTTGTATTTTGTCAAAAATGGATGTCGGTATCCTGACATTTGAATATCTTCATCCCGATCTAGAACAGATCTAACTGGCTTCTTGAGTATATATGCAGCGATAGCAACAGGTAATGCAAGGCTAGATGATCTGGTTTCTTTTCCGCCAAAGCCACCTCCAATCCTTTTGACCTTTGCTATAACTTTGTGCTGAGGTATACCGAGTGTATGCGACACGAATGACTGAAAATTTAAACAGTTAAGAAAATAAATAAAAATACGAACAAAACTTAAATTGATAATATGAAATGCACTTACAGCTATTTCGCTTGGACTTTGTGAACTACATATGATCTCCAGTTCGTCTTCTTTTCTAATGGCGTACGCTGAAATGGTCTCTAGATAAAAGTGTTCTTGTGCGCCACTTCTCTGTTTTCCTTCAACTGTGAATTTCGTTTTTGAAAACACTTCATCAACGTTACCTTGGCTTAAAGTTTGAGGGTAGTTTTCAAAATACGAATTGTGTTCAATTGCATCTTCTAGTGTGACTATTACTGGTTGAAGACGTTCGTATGTTATTGAAACTAAATCTCTAGCCTTTTTCGCAACTATTTCAGAGGTTGCAACTATAGCACCAACAATACAAGATCGACTCGTCACGTATGTGCTACAAAATATTTCCTCATCTTTGATTATAGAACCCCATATGTTGCGATCAACTTCTAAATCTTTAGCACAAAAGAATGCTACAACACCAGGTATCGACAGAGCAGCAGTAGTATCAATAGATTTTATTTTAGCATGTGACTCAGAACTTAAAACCAGAGTTAAAAATAGTTCTCCATCGATGCGCGGTAAATCATCACAATAAATAGCTTCTCCAGTAGCGTGTTTCATAGCAGATGCATGTGGCAATGGCTTCCCAAGTGCATCAACTTCACCGCTATTACGTATCTCAAAATATTGAGAGCTACTCGGCTCTCCTCTAGTTTCATCGCCACAACTTAATTTAGGTGGCCTTGTTGAGCTTTCTCCGTTTGATATATCTAATTTATCTTTGACGTTTAAATAGAACTTAAAGAATAAACTCAGACACAATGACTTTCTATACTCAGCCATTCCTCCAGGAACTGAAAATTCCAAGTTAAATTCTTCACATAAAGAGTGAAAAACGGTCGATAGGGTTTCATGATTCCAATGTTTACCCAGGAGCATCTTTGAAGATTTCGAAGCCAAAAGTGTGGTTGGTCCCATACCACCATAACACAATTTAGATTTTATAACTTTATTACCTTCGAATTGTACATTAAATGCAGCAGTAACAATGGATATGTCATCATCCCTTCTCCGAGCCTGTTTATAGGATTTAAAATATTGATCGTTAGTTGAAAATGGTAACTTAATGGAAATAACAACTTCATCATCTTCTAATATTGTCTTTCGGTAGCCTTTAAAGAAATTTTCATCGATTGTTATTTGCCTGCTCCCATTCGTAGTGCTATAAACATTAAGTACTGCACTACAAGCCATTAATATTGGGTTCAAGTCAGAAATAGGGCTTGCCGTTACAATGTTTCCTGTGAGTGAGGCTACATTCCTTACTTGACTGCCGGCGAACCAGTGTAACATAGCATTAACAGCTTTAAATATTTTACTTTGTGAAGGATGNTTTTCATCGATTGTTATTTGCCTGCTCCCATTCGTAGTGCTATAAACATTAAGTACTGCACTACAAGCCATTAATATTGGGTTCAAGTCAGAAATAGGGCTTGCCGTTACAATGTTTCCTGTGAGTGAGGCTACATTCCTTACTTGACTGCCGGCGAACCAGTGTAACATAGCATTAACAGCTTTAAATATTTTACTTTGTGAAGGATGTTCAACAATGAAAGATTTCAAAAATATTTGTAGCTCTGTTAATGTCACGGCAGCACCAACTAAAATACCATCATTTTCAATACTACAATAATTCACTTCTCCAATAATAGTAGGCGAGATCAATACAGGATAGACTTTCTTTTTAAATTTCATTTCCACGCCTATTTCTGTATTGCCCACAACTACTTTACTATCAGGAATCCTTGATTTTACTAAAACCAATTCTTTTAAATTTCGTGGTCTTAGCCAAATCACATTTTCACCTCTAAATACAAGATATGATGTACTATATTCATTCTCCAATTTTAGTTCGGGCGGAAATATTGGTTCTTGTGTTGGATCATACGGCCGAAAAGCCGAAGGATCAAATAAAATATCATGTTCGGTTTCCTTTTTAATTCGACAACAATTCTCTCCCATCTTACACATATTTCCCCCCGTACTGTAAACGTTTTCCCAACCCTCCATAAATGTTTTGAATCCTTCTATAATAGGCCTATATCCCGTGCATCTACATAAATTGCCTTGTAAAGCACCCTCAATATCTTCATATGCTATTTTGTTGTTGTTTCTGAGCAAAGCATACATAGACATGACTATTCCGGGTGTGCAAAAGCCGCATTGTGATCCGTGAGATTTCGCAATTCTCTCTTGGACAGGATGTAATCGATCTTGTGTGGAACCGATACCTTCTACGGTTGTGACTGCTAACCCATGCATTGCACATACAGATATCAGGCACGCATTAACCGCGATGTGACTGAATTCTTGATATAAGTAATTAAAGTTTTGAGACAATACACATTTGTTAAATATAACAATTTAAAGTCATATTTTCATGACTGTACTAGAGAGGTGTGTATTTTTGTACAGGAGTAGGTGTGGGGTTCGATCTTAATACCGAGATGATCGAAAATGCATGTAGTTCTAGAGGTACTTAGATGGTCTACTTGGCTTCACATCTTAATTTACTCAGAGCTAATTTATTAACAGATATAAAAATAATGATGTACTCGTTCGTGCACTGGCGACTCATATAGCAGAAATTACCAAAAATTGAGAATTCGCAAATTTATTTTCAGTGCGTTATGTCTTCGTTATAAAAGCAATGTGGTCAAAACTGATAACATCACTTACGGTATGCCTATACCACCATAAACGTAACCACATAGGACTGAAGATAGAGACACGTGGAGAGTATTTGTGCTACGGGTAACGAGATAAAAGTCATCAAACTAGACTCGTCCTTCAAAACTAAAGATGCCGACTCAGAAGAAAAACAAAGAGAGAGAAAGAGAGAGAGAGAGAGAGAATTATTTAGTGAACACCAACAAAATGAACAATGTGAAACATTAAATACAAAAAAAGTACAATTGGTGGTCTTATCGCTAAGAGCGATCTCGAGCGAAAAACAGTAACAGAAATACATAGAAATCGTTTGTGAAAACGGGGTTGTTACGTGTTTACTTAGTACCATAATGACGAATCGGGGACATGAACCACGGTACAGTCGAATACCGGGGTGTATTATCAGCTATGAACTCTTTATTAATCTGAAGATCTGAGATGTCAATACAACCCAGTTTGTGGCGAAGTTGAAAAATAAAGTTAACTTTTGAATTTTCCATATCATCCTACAATGAAATCAGCATCAAAGATGTCACACCAATTTACTCAGTAGTAATAATAATAATAATCCCGGGACAGCGTGGTTGTTGGGATAGCCTACTTTCAAGTCAAAATATGTTATTGATTTTCATCAAAAGCCGTATATCTCACTTTACCAAGTCTAATCATAACACATACAACATTCTTGTGACAATTTTTTTTTTTCTTTTAGGCAAGACAATATTATGATGATAAAAACTCTTTATCTCTCCCCTCATATGTGACACTGAGAACGGTTTCCGCCCGTCCTTTTTCTGTCCCATATGTATTTTTAAAGGATACTTTATCCGATCTTCATTTTTTAAGTATTTTGAAACCATGACGGTACAAGCGCCGCAGCCGCCTTCTCCACATCCATATTTAGTGCCGGTCAACTTTAATTTTTTCCTTAAATAGAACAGTAACGTCCATTCTGGATCAGGATTAGATTCCAGGACCTGAAAAATAAAAAAATATTGGATACTAAAACGTTTGAGACAGACAAAAACAGCGATGCCTAAAGAATCTTGACAGGCGACGGCTTAACTGTGCCCCTTAATCCATTGCCGGTGTCTATGGGCGACAGTAACCGCTCAACATCAGGTGGACCGTATGCTTGTTTGCTTTCGAACGCAATTAAATAAAATTCTGTTGTATGTACTATGGCTTGGGTTTGCGCCTGTTAGCACGAACATTATTACCTACTACTAGTTTACTTCCTACCAGGTAAACAAGGAATCATTCCTAAAATCGAATACAGGTGGCAGTATTGATCGCTCTTGGATCAATCTTGAATGTAGACTAAATAGATAGAACAAGGTAATAACAAACAAATCGCTAATGCTAAATCCAGGTTCGATATCGAAAGAATGCTCAAAAATAAAGATTAACCATAAAAAATTAAGTAACTGACAAAGGCAAGGTCATGGTATACTTAATTATCCATTATTACTTAATTAACAATTAGCAATTTATAATTGAAAAATATATTGTTCTGAGGAAACGAACAGTTTGGCATTCGTAGAGTTCGTAGAATACAAATCACCTATAGCAAATATATTTTTTTATAAACACATTACAAAATTGACCTTCTAATCTATATAGATAGTAACTATATAGACGATGACCGAGCTTTGCTCGGTTTTTTTTTTGATAAGTGGCTTAACAACGCCATCTGCTGAAATAGCTTTAGTGTTTTTTTTTGATAACGCCATCTTGTTGTGTCTTTAAAGCAGTTAGTTGAAATTATGAAAAATAGTATTATTATTCGCCAATAGATGTCGGGAAGTTGATTATCAATAAAGTTGATTATTGAAAACTCAATAAAACAACATTTTCTGAAAATAAATCGTAGCTAGATCGATTTATCACCCCGTTTCCGAGATTCAGATTATATATATATATATATATATATATATATATATATGCAAGAATTGCTCGTTTAAAGGTATAATATATATATTTTTTTTATTGCCCTTGTAGGCAGGCGAACATACGGCCCACCTGATGGTGACTGGTTTCCGTCGCTCATGGACATCAGCAATGCCAGAGGCAGAGCCAAGCCGCTGCCTACAGTAATATTTGTAGGTAACTACTTATAGGATCATAAGAACTTCAACAATTGACAAAATTATATTATATTTGAGCACTCGTAGTATAATAACAGTTTATAAAACAATAAATACCTACTTAGTGCCTTATTACATAGTTCATTAATTTGCAATTTAAATTGAATTACTGGGTGATGAACATCAAATAGTAAAAAACAATTCAACATTTTCAACATATTTCATTTTTGTATGCCATTAACTAAAGACTTAATTTGCTATGAAGACAAGAGCTTGCTGCTACCGTGGCATTACTCAGAGAAACCGGTTAATGTATGAATGTAGGTACTTTCATATCTATTCGTGATACCCTCAATACAAAATGCGATGACGCACTATTTATATTATACTCGTATCGAGGGATGCGGCTGTGTCTGTGTCAAGTTCTCTTTATACCACTCACGAAAAACTTCCACATCGGAGGAAAAATGTAATAAATAACAAGATAGTAAATTTCCCCGAAGAGAGACATTCAATTTGAAGGTTGATGCAGAGGTAATGCAAGAAACGTGGACCTCGACCACATGTTTCAATGAGAGTGACGTCAGTCAGTGTTGTGTCCATAATCTCTCAATACCAGAATCTGATGGACGTTAAACTCTTTTTCTTTACTATCATTAAAGAAGTAAATATATTGTTTTTCAAATAAAAAAATGTAAATTATAAAGTATGTAGATCACAACGAAAGGCCTGGGTTCAGGTAAACGAAACTTTAATGGAAACCTAAGAATTACAAATAAAATGCGGGTAAAATCACTGAGTACGTCGATTTTTATTTTTTTTATTTTTAAGTCAGTCATGTCTTCGACCTTCATGTCACAAAGTAGGTGTCGGATTATTTATTAATTTTTTTGTTTACATTTTGGCAATCTGCTCATACCGTAACTGTTTATAATATCGATTATTTATTTATTTAACCGCTTAAAGCCAGCTGGTAACGAGTTCTTTTGTCTATGTATGCCAATTAAAAATTATGTTTTTACATAATATGTTGTAATCAATATTTAAAGCATTTTTAATCGTGTACGCAGTATCAAACAATTAAAATGTTTTTTTTTATTGCACAATACAACCAGTATCATTTTTATCTCAACGAAAAAACTTGCTCATTAGATAAAAAAAAACAATTACATAATGAGTTTTATAAGCTGCCTATTACGCAAGTTTTTTTTTAAATAAAGAAGGCAGTTGAATAATACAACAAGGTCAATGCCCCCCCCATCCCCTTCTATACCGTAAATAGGTACATAGATACAACCATTCTGCCTATTATTTGTTTCCACTCGATGATTCTGCTACGAATAGTTGTTATAAATTTTAAACTTTCTTCTTTTTCTCCACCACATCCCAATAGTTGGGGTTGGCACAGCGAATTTTTCTATTCCATTCTCTTCTATCAGCCGTCATCTCAACACTCACTCCTCTCTCTCTCGTATCGTCATTCATACACTCCATCCATGTCATCTTGGGTCGACCTCTTCCCCACTACCTTGCACTACCAACTAATGGATTTTAAACTAAGACTTTACGAATGCTGGCTTTTACGTTAAGTTGTATTATAGGCTCCAGTAGTAACTAACACAAAGTGACCAGATGTCTCATTTTAAGAATTCAAACACCCTTTACATATTCGGGTAGGTATTTATAAACTTATATCATGAAAACGAAAGCCTACGATAATACCTAACAACATTAATAGATATGATTTTATAAGGGAAATTTTAATTAAAATATTTCCGTCTGTGGAGTGTCAAGGTGTCCTATTTCGTCATTTTCTACATAACTCATCAAAAACTAGTTGATCAACGACTCATTAACGATCGATTGCAATTGCATAATTACCTACAAAAATCCAATTATCAAAAAACACTAGTTGAATTTTTATTTTTTTATGGCTTAGATCTTTGAACGAGCCCATCTGGTGTTAAGTAGTTAGTGGAGCCCATAGACATTTACAACGTAAATGCGCCACCCACCTTGAGATATAAGTTCTAAAGTCTCAAGTATAGTCACAACGGCTGCCCTTCAAACCGAAACGCATTACTGCTTCACGGCAGAAATAGGCAGGGTGGTGGGGTACCATGGGGTACCTACTTAATTCGTTTTGGATATTACAAATTACACAAGTGATTATTATTATTATGTCTTTACCGATTTTAATCTATAAATATAGTTATCATAATCATCGTAATTAAAGCTACCGAGTATGCAATAGCAATACATTATTTTTAACATTTGAGAAAAAACAATAAAAAACATAATCAATTTTCATGCGATTTTTTAATCGAAAAAAAATCGAATTTTAAAATTAATAAACTTAAATACCACGACTAACGGCCTCAAACCATTTTAAAGTGTTATGACTGTCGGAAATACACATACGAGGAAACAATGACATCAAGACCACGAATGCCAAGTCTCACAGATACTAGCTTATAGCTGGAATCGAATCCAGGCCTCGTAGTATAGTAGATATTATATACTTGAAACGATCAATCCAATAGGCAATAACAATAAAATATAATAATAGATAAAAATACCTCTGGACCAAAAAATCTCCAGTTTCACCTATTATTTATTATTCTAATAAGAATAAACAACTCACTTTTTTTCCATTAACAAAAAACACTAAAGTCGTTTCAGCGTTTCGGGGCACAACTTCATTTAACGCATCCATCGCAATATTTTGAAAAGAACGACACTTCTAGTAAGTAATATAGCATCTACGTAGGAATTTTTCGAAAAGATATTTAATATGAATACTTAATTGCGTCTATACCGAATGAACACATCAAGATCACTGTCAGACAACGTGTTTAATCTGTAGTGCTGCTGCGGGAGTCTAGGAATTTGAATGGCAATACTTAAACGGCTGAACGACGAATCACGAGACATCGCATCTTAAGCCGCGTACAGACATGGCGAGGCGTGTGTCGCGAATGGTTTGTCTCGCATGCTCCGGGCTGTATGGACGTGTGCTCACAGCGAGCATTCATACGAATAGGCCGCAGCTGCGATCAGCACATATTATCAGAAATACATTTTCACATTTCTTTTATTGCTTAGATGGGTGAACAAACTTACGACCATCTGTGTAGTGGTTCTCAGAGCCCATAGGCATCACCAATACAAATGCCCCCACTCACCTTGAGATATGAGTTCTATAGTACAGCAGCCACACCTCCCTTCAAACCGTAACGGATTACTGCTTCCTACCCCCGCGGGGTGATAAGATACCCTTCGACAAAAAACGTTATCTGATGCTGATCTAAATAAAAAAAAATGTTTTTTTTTTAATTAAAAAACCAATACACCAATCGGCGCGAGTTTTGTGCTCTCGACAAAAGATTGGGGCGCCGTCTGCTCAGCGTACACATAGGGTCAAAGTAAATGGTTCACTCATGTATTTAATAAAAAAAATTATAATTAAATTAACTTCGTTCAATTTGAGATTTTAAAATGTATTAGTAATTTTATAATAGTTTTGCCCGTGGTTTCGCTCGTAGTCAGAAATAACCCCATTTAGGTATGTGCTTATATTGTTATAATCATACTAGAACATATCTCTATATATAAAAATGAATTGCTGTTCGTTAGTGTCGCTAAAACTCGAGAACGGCTGAACCGATTTTGGTCTTGAATTATTTGTGGAAGTCCAGAGAAGGTTTAAAAGGTATTACTAGTAGGTACTAGGAATTAAATAAAAATAACAATTTTGTTTTTCCTTTGATGTGTCCCCCGTCGGTCTTTTATTTATCGATTGAGGCACTACGAAGTCTGCCGGGTCAGCTGGTATGAAATAAATAAATAAATTGTTAAGCACTTCATTCTATCATAAATGATACACTATCCATCACATCATAATTATGATATTCGATAAATTCTACAGTAAAGGGTATTTTTCCAATTACAGAGCATAATGCGACTCAGTGACGCACAATGCCGAATTATGCTGAAGCTTAATTGGAACGTGAATTAGTTTTCAAATGCATCAGCAGAGTGCGCTAAGTTAGCACAGTTTTAATTAACATTGATTATTTCTAAGAAACTACGACGAAACGAAAGCCTTACAATTTTTTTCAACATTAAATAATATTATGAACGATAATATAAACAAAATTTCAATCAATGCCAACTTAAAGAAAAAACACTTGTCAATATTCTGTCACCGAGTCGGTATCGATTGCACGCATCNCAAACAAAATATTACGTTTAAAAAATCAACCAATCGCGTCATCTTCGCGTTCGGTAAAAATATCGTTTCATTTCAATTTTTTAACGAAAAAAATTATCATTAACTGTAAAATACACCAACTTAAATATTGTGCTTTATTTTGAGGGGTATAGAGCATACAATGAAATCATAAAATTCAATATTTTTTACATGATAAGTTGAAAACATCTGCAAGGCGAAAATGAATCTTACGTGTTGAAATAAAGTTGAAACTTGCATAAATATAATTTCCAATAATTGCCTATGCCACTACACGCAGTGTGTTTGTTAAACGGTATTTTTAACCGTTTTGGGTAATTTTATTTATCGAATAGAAGTGTTAATTTTTTTTACCGGTAAATTTATTGGTTAATGGTTATATTAGCCACCTCTAGTACAGACATGTCGAGGCGTGTGGCGCGAATGGTTTGTCTCGCATGCCCAGGGCTGTATGGACGTGTGCTCACAGCGAGCATTCGCGTCATACGAATAGGCCGCAGCTGCGATCAGCACATATTATCAGAAATACATTTTCACATTTCTTTTATTGCTTAGATGGGTGAACAAACTTACGACCATCTGTGTAGTGGTTCTCAGAGCCCATAGGCATCACCAATACAAATGCCCCCACTCACCTTGAGATATGAGTTCTATAGTACAGCAGCCACACCTCCCTTCAAACCGTAACGGATTACTGCTTCCTACCCCCGCGGGGTGATAAGATACCCTTCGACAAAAAACGTTATCTGATGCTGATCTAAATTAAAAAAAATGTTTTTTTTTAATTAAAAAACCAATACACCAATCGGCGCGAGTTTTGTGCTCTCGACAAAAGATTGGGGCGCCGTCTGCTCAGCGTACACATAGGGTCAAAGTAAATGGTTCACTCATGTATTTAATAAAAAAAAAAAAATTAAATTAACTTCGTTCAATTTGAGATTTTAAAATGTATTAGTAATTTTATAATAGTTTTGCCCGTGGTTTCGCTCGTAGTCAGAAATAACCCCATTTAGGTATGTGCTTATATTGTTATAATCATACTAGAACATATCTCTATATATAAAAATGAATTGCTGTTCGTTAGTGTCGCTAAAACTCGAGAACGGCTGAACCGAATTTGGTCTTGAATTATTTGTGGAAGTCCAGAGAAGGTTTAAAAGGTATTACTAGTAGGTACTAGGAATTAAATAAAAATAACAATTTTGTTTTTCCTTTGATGTGTCCCCCGTCGGTCTTTTATTTATCGATTGAGGCACTACGAAGTCTGCCGGGTCAGCTGGTATGAAATAAATAAATAAATTGTTAAGCACTTCATTCTATCATAAATGATACACTATCCATCAAATCATAATTATGATCTTCGATAAATTCTACAGTCAAGGGTAGTTTTCCAATTACAGAGCATAATGCGACTCAGTGACGCACAATGCCGAATTATGCTGAAGCTTAATTGGAACGTGAATTAGTTTTCAAATGCATCAGCAGAGTGCGCTAAGTTAGCACCGTTTTAATTAACATTGATTATTTCTAAGAAACTATGACGAAACGAAAGCCTTACAATTTTTTTCAACATTAAATAATATTAAGAACGATAATATAAACAAAATTTCAATCAATGCCAACTTAAATAAAAAACACTTGTCAATTTTCTGTCACCGTGTCGGTATCGATTGCACGCATCACGCGAGAGCAGTACTTTTGAGAGTGCTCGATTGTGCGAAGCGTTGCTGTAGTTGGAACATTCAACGTTGAGCATTATGCCGCATAATGCGCTCTTGTGCTGTAATTGGAAACTACCAAGGTGTCTACCACATGATCAATTTTAATATAGTGCTCTTATATTTTATTCACTTTTTGGCACAGTTTATTCCAATCAGTGGCAGCCATCGAATTGACTTTTTATTTGATCAGGTCGGTCACAGCTTTAAAGCTCCAACTAACGTTGTTGCTGCTAACGTAAAAGTACAGATAGCTTACTGTTAGTTAAAAATTGAAAATCATTTAATTGATGTTATTTTTTATTTTATCAGTATTATTGGCTACTTTACTACCTAGCACAGTATCTAATCATATTTTCGTTTTGAGAATAACGTTTAAAATAGTACATCATTAGAATATTATAATAATACTAATTTGATAAACACAAAAAACAATATAAATTAAATGAGGTTGATAAAAAAAATTTGTGACTAATAAAAAAAGAGGAATGTATAGTTTGCTGCAGTGATGCGCCTGCACAACACAGAACCAATCACAACTCACGGCATGTGACGCGCCACGGAAAGATCCAATCACGTAATCAGCATGGCCGCTGCGACCTGCCCCCATGTTTCGTTCCCCCAAACAGACCCAAAAATGAACTTCTGCGCATGACAAGGTCACAGCTCGAGACTAGTGCCGATTACTAACTATATCTAAAATCACACCCGAAAAAATATATTATTTTAAACACTAGTAAATAACTATACAACTCGACCAAGCTAAGTTTGCATCTCGCTGGAATGCGGCGCTCCGCCCGCTTCCCCGCTCACCTTCCCGCAATCGCCCTATCGCGTCTGTACGGTTAGCATCTTTGTCGCCGACACGCGTCATACGAGTTTTCGTCTCCCTATCCGTTGATTTGAAATTTTTTAATTGTTCTTGTTAGGTTTTTTGTTGAAGTTTAGTTATATTAATGGACTATTTTTGTTAAGTTTTTGTTGAAATGTTGTTACTGAACGCTTAACGTTAAATTTTTTTTACTTCGAAAGGATTGTTTTGAGCACTAAAAATGAAAGGAAAAGTATACACAGTGAAGGGACAAACATAATCCTGAAAAGGAAACATAAAAGAAAGTTATTACTGAGCAATTGGGATACAAATTTAAAAGGTGCAAGAATGCCCGGGTGGTCTTAATATAAAAACTTAATACAAAAAAATATTCTAATGTACCTATGTATAATATATTGTTAAAAACAATAAATGCAAAGTAAAATCTAACAAACATATGTTTATATTTTTAAAGTCATAGCGAATCCTTTTTTCAGACCATACCTAAGCGGCAGTGTGACGTAATCGATGCGAGGTGCAAACTTAGCTTGGTCGAGCTGTAACTATATATAACCGTCCGCTCAAATATAGCTTGAGATAAATAAACGTTCCATATATTTGTTCCTGGATGGTTTGATACTAGCATGCTGCCAATTTATTTAATGTTGTCATGCATTTCTCTTTAGATAGGGACAACGGTTATACAACACAACTGAGAATTCGATCTCACGTCCAAAGCTGTGGATGCCGGCAAGCGTTAACGTTGTGATGTTTATAGACTCTGATACCCACTTAACATCAGAAGCCAAGTGGGCCGAAGACTCATGTAACAATGTATGCAATAAAAAAATATTCAACGGCTCTAAGCTATGATTTTCTTTTTGTATGCCGTATTTAGTATGCCATATATTTAGTATACTTTTATACTTCTATTAGTATGCCGAAAATAACACGTTCGACACAACAACAAGAACAATCCAGCTCCGTATATCAAATTGTATTGTCTCCGCCTGGAAACCGAATCCCGTAGTTCGTCAACAGCATCACTCACGGCGTTCGTAATCGCTCTCATGCCTTTTCATAATTTCACATAGGTTTCCTGTAGCTTAAATTAAAAGAACTGTGCCTTCGTAAGGTGTTCTTGGAACCTTCTAAATTGAGAGAACACTAAGAAGATCCGGCGAGAAAACCAGTGGGCTGTCTCAGTGGGTTCATTTTCACGCCGACTCCTTCGTCGTATTCAAGGGGTTCGACGAGAACGGTGTCCAGTGCCTGGAAAGCCTAAAGCACCGCTATTGGAACGGAAGGATCCGAAGTGACGTTTTTAAACGATGGTGACTGTTTACCATTTGCAACTAATGAGGATCAACAGATGTTTCATAGTTGGGAAAGAAAATTTCTCGAATATTGCATGCATAAAGAAGTACAAATTATAGAATTCAGAAAATACAAACTATTATTTTTGGTATTTATTTGTTGAATTATAGACTTAAGCACTAGTTCACTGTGTTTGTTTTATACTACCCGCAAATACCCCTTTTTATGAAAAAAGAGAATAAATATCCCCACTAATACACTACACAATTAAATGTGTGTATTTAAATACTGCCCCTGAAATCATACACGCTACAATCTAATCACTGTAGCTGTATCGACTTATTTTGTTACACATCTCCTTGATTAATATCTTAAGTATCGGCTGGGCCATAAGGCATATAGGAATTCTACCCAAGTGGACCCATTTGGTAACTCATTGTGGAATGCCCTACTACACATGACATGCAGTAGTCTAAAACCTCCTGTTTGCCTTTGGCTCCAACAACACCACAAACATTATTTTGCACTCACAAGCCCTCATAGGAAAGGTGGACATCATAACAATCATAAACTAGATTTTAAAACCTCAATACTTTATTTATTTATATCTACTTTTTATCTACATTTACCTATGAAGAAATATATGGCAGTTTTATTCATTTAAAAGCCTTCATTTTATAAAGTCCTTCAAAGCTAAATACTTGATTTTCAATAACTTAATACAAAAAATATTCACATTTAATACAAATGTCTGCTTATTATCAACTATACAGTCTTTAAGACACCTTTTTTCTCCATTTCCTTTTCTACTGCAGTGCCTTCATACAAAATTTTATCTTTTAAGGCATCTTGTAACAACTGTGCGTCAAACCTTTGTTGTGACCACCTGTATCTGCAGTAGGACCAGTATAAGAGTGTTGACAGGGAGAAGGTGCCAACACCTATGTGTTGTGCTAGCATTGGCTTCGATGTTTTCACAAATGCGGCTAATCCAAATCCAATTCCAGTACCAATACCATAAAGAAAGCTCTCTCTGAAGCAAGGTATTTTTGATATGTCTCTACCAAATATGACCAGACCCTGAAACACACCATTAGATGATATTATAATTTTTAAAATCACGCTTTTTAAATGTTTTTTTTTTTAATTACATAAATAACCTAAATTTTATGGATTGTAACTCAAAGAAATAAAACAATTTCGAACAATATCTTTATACAAAATACATTACTTAATGTAAATACCTTTTTTTCTTCTTCATCTTCTTCTAGGAGGCTTTTCACAACGGTATCCATTATTTACTTAAGTAAGTATAATTTAGTTTAGAAAGGAGTAGGAGTAGGTATGTATTTTTTTGCTTTTATCTTATCAAGCAACTTTTCGGATTTTACATTTACAATGATGAAAATGGTACGCACATATTTTAAGATAGGTCCGTATTGTATGTAGTAGCAAATTAGGTACGGACCTGTCCATAGATTATACACTTAATATATTCGAGAGACCTGTCTATCAAATAATATGTGACATATGTGTCATCGATTATAAACTTAAATATGTTTTCTATTCTCTCAAATATTAAGTTTAAAATCTATGATTTATGCGTATGTCTAAGCTTTTTAGTAGAGGCGAGTAGTCAAGTGGACTATTTCGATAACAAAAACATCTCGATAGCTCTCGACAATCTACTCTCGTATTCGACTTGAGTAGAGTTGGATACGATCGTGAATTTTGATCGTTATTGTCACATCCTGGACTTGGAAATTATGAATCAATACTAAATTCCAACTCACTATACGGTAAGATAAACATGGGTATAGCTTTAAACGAAAAACGATACGAAACTTTTTTTTTTGGCAGGCGATGCTCTACTTCTATGAAAAGAAGGAGGCAAAGGAACAGAACAGGGTTATTTCTTCTTCCTTCTCGGCGTTGTGCCACTGAGCCGGTGGCTGGAGAAAGGCGCTAGTCCAGCTCCAGCAAAATAAGGAGGCAGTCTGATCCCAATGATGATCATAGGGTGATCTGAGGGGATTAAGGTTGCACCGCACGCTAGCTTTACACCCTGAAATGCTGCGTAAGAGTAACACGAGGGGTGGTGCGTTTCAACCCTGCAATCTGGTTCTGACCCAGCAGGTTATCCCGGAACACCAGAGGCATCGCCAGAACGGCCTAATGGACTGCCATACCCTTGAGACCGGCTTCATTGGTGGTCGAGGAGCGCCTCAACGACCCGTCGATCGAGCGTCCTAGGAGTCGTCTCACGAGTTTGATTGTAATGTTGAATTACTCTGCCCCGGTTCTGGCGTCGGGTGGAGATTGAACATCGGATCACAGAGGTTAAGGGGAGTCATTTAGTGGGTTGAGCCGTAAACAATCACGGTTCCCAACATCTATAGACCGTCAAGTGCTACATACCCCGCGCGCGCTCTAACTTCGGTACCTCGTGTGAATTTCGGCAACCTGCATGAAAAAAGTACTAATACAAAGTAATTTAAGGTACTATTCGCGATATTAAGTATTTAATTGACTTAATTTGTGTAATGCAACCCCTCACTAATTGAATTGAAGCAATTGTGATTCAACTCGGTAGGACAGCAGTTATACCATAATATATTAAGTGTATAATCTATGATACCATACGAGACTTGGACTTGTAAATCTATAATGCCACTATAGACCTGCAACCCGCTTGATTTAAATAGACATAGTTAATGATAGATATTAGCAACACCAAATTCAAGCTACTAAAGGTAATGACTTTGTATTCGTCGTCTCTATCCGATGATTTGCAAGCGAAGTAAATTGTCCCGTAAAAATAAGGTGACACTCTACAAAACTTGCATACGCCCCGTCATAACCTACACAAGTGTAGTGTTCGCTCACGCGGCCCGCACAAACTTGAAACCCCTTCAAACTATTCAATCCCGATTTTGCAGGATATCCGTCGGAGCCGTGGTTCGTCAGGAACGTGATGTCGATGAACCTGACGTCGACCTGCACGACGACCAGGACTTAGAGTCCATCAGTAAGTATCTACAGTCGGCATTAATGCGCCACTTCCTCTTATCATGGCCGCCGGAAACTACATAGCCGATCCTGGGGACTAAATGGTAAACAGTCGACGTCGCCAAAAACGCGTGATTCGGATCCTCCCGATCTACTAACGGTGCTTTTAGGTACCCCAAGCACCGATCATCGTTAACGTCGAACCTGTCGCTGGGCGAGTAAATTAACCCACAGACACAGCCCACTGAATTTCTCGCCAGATCTTCTCAGTGGGTCGCGTTTCCGATCCGGTGGTAGATTCTGCGAAGCACTGCTCATGCTAAGATTCGTGTTGGCAACATCGTCAGGTTTGAGCCCCGTGAGCTCACCTACTAATTAAGGTTACGCTGAAATGATCTCAGACCATCAGTTTAGGTAGGAATAAAAAAAAAAACTTCAGAGGTGTCAAGGGACATCCGGATGGAACGAAGTTCCTTTCGATTAATTAGTGAAGGAATTGTAATTTTTTTTTTAAGTTATAATAATAAATTACGACATTATGAAGAAGAAAAAACAATACTATGAACTAAATTACTATTGTTGAAACGCTATCTCGAGAAACTGTACTCATTACGCGGACCAATCGGATACGAGCAATGTCACGCGATAAGCGCCTACACGTTGATTGGTCAGAATGACGGATCTAAAAAGTGTCGTGACAACTTTTCGTAAGAATTTTTTCCGTCTAGCCCCCTTTCACAACGCGCGATAAGGAACTTCGTTCCAAAACTGTATTGGTCTCTGATTATCCTGTTCAGATGTACTTGGGAACCATAGGGAACCACTGCTTTCCCTAAAATGTGGTGTAATGCTCAGCTCAAACTAATTCATAAACATAGTTTGGAGGTATGTAGGTATTGGAAAAAATAAATGTAGTAGACTCCGAATTCAGGCGATATATTTATGGGAATAATTTTATTAAAAAGATTTTTTAGATCTCGATATATTATGAATATACTTTCTTATGTATTTTTCAACCCAAAACGTTCTTATTAATTACATATTTTGAGTTTGTACAGTTATGGTCGAAGGTGAACCTTTCGCATCTTTGGATATTATATATAAACAGCTTATAACCTCTTGTGATTACTTAATGATTGTTTGATTTTTAAATCCATTTTTCTTCATTTTCACTTAATTTATAGTATCACTAATAGTCTATCTGTGTCGACTTGTCGAGCTTTATTTTTAAGGACATCCAATATAAATTTTTTTATTGTTTATGGGTGGACGAGCTCACAGCCCACCTGGTGTTAAGTGGTTACTGGAGCCCATAGACATCTAGAACGTAAATGCGCCACCCACCTTGAGACATAAGTTCTAAGGTCTCAGTATAGTTACAACGGCTACCCCACCCTTCGAACCGAAACGCATTACTGCTTCACGGCGGAAATAGGCGGGGTGGTGG
>NW_021011583.1:660050-688250 GCF_003987935.1 Bombyx mandarina
GCATCTGTTGATGGACGCGAACTTCGCGAATCCACACGCACCCCGACATCCACAAAGTGGATTAGGGAGCGATGCGCGCAGATAACCGGACGGGACTTCGTGCAGTTCGTGCACACTCATATCAACGCCCTCCCATCCCGCATTCGCGGATCGAGAGGGCGTAGAGGTGGGGGTGAGTCTTCGTTGACCTGCCGTGCTGGATGCAAGGTTAGGGAGACGACGGCTCACATCCTACAACAGTGTCACAGAACACACGGCGGCCGGATTCTACGACACAACAAGATTGTATCTTTCGTGGCGAAAGCCATGGAAGAGAACAAGTGGACGGTTGAGCTGGAGCCGAGGCTACGAACATCGGTTGGTCTCCGTAAGCCGGATATTATCGCCTCCAGGGATGGTGTCGGAGTGATCGTGGACGTGCAGGTGGTCTCGGGCCAGCGATCGCTTGACGAGCTCCACCGTGAGAAACGTAATAAATACGGGAATCACGGGGAGCTGGTTGAGTTGGTCGCAGGTAGACTAGGACTTCCGAAAGCTGAGTGCGTGCGAGCCACTTCGTGCACGATATCTTGGAGGGGAGTATGGAGCCTGACTTCTTATAAGGAGTTAAGGTCCATAATCGGGCTTCGGGAACCGACACTACAAATCGTTCCGATACTGGCGTTGAGAGGTTCACACATGAACTGGACCAGGTTCAATCAGATGACGTCCGTCATGGGGGGCGGCGTTGGTTGAGCCTTGCACAGTAGTCCAGCGGTAAGGGTGTAGATCAGGCCCGTCTGTTTCTCCCCCGGAGCTCGCTCCCTTGGCTTCCCTTATATTTAACATCAGAAACAGACATTAAACATCTACTGATCCAATTTCGCCGGCGTACGGCCACGATCGGGAGGGTGGGAATCTCGGGGGTCTTCCGATCCTAATCCATGATGATTACGACCTGAGTCACTAAAGACGATGGCATGATGATCCGGCGATGAAAATAATGACTTTGTATTCGTCGTCTCTATCCGATGATTTGCAAGCGAAGTAAATTGTCCCATCAAATTAAGGTGACACTCTACAAAACTTGCATACGCCTCGTCATAACCTACACAAGTGTAGTGTTCGCTCACGCGGCCCGCACAAACTTGAAACCCCTTCAAACTATTCAATCCCAATTTTGCAGGATATCCGTCGGAGCTCCGTGGTTCGTCAGGAGCCTGATGTCGATGAACCTGACGTCGACCTGCACGACGATCTGGACTTAGAGTCCATCAGTAAGTATCTACAGTCGGCATTAATGCGCCACTTCCTCTCATCATGGCCACCGGAAACTACATAGCCGATCCTGGGGACCAAATGGTAAACAGTCAACGTCGCCAAAAACACGTCATTTCGGATCCTCCCGATCTACTAACGGTGCTTTTAGGTACCCCAAGCACCGGTCATCGTTCACGTCGAACCTGTCGCTTGCGACTAAGGGCTAGGCGAGTAAATTAACCCACAGACACAGCCCACTGAATTTCTCGCCGGATCTTCTCAGTGGGTCGCGTTTCCGATCCGCTGGTAGATTCTGCGAAGCACTGCTCATGCTAGGGTTCGTGTTAGCAACATCGTCAGGTTTGAGTCCTGTGAGCTCACATACTAATTAAGGTTACGCTGAAATGATCTCTCAAGACCATCAGCTTAGGTAGGAATAAAAAAAAAACTGTATTGGTCGTCTGATATATCCTGTTCAGTGTTTAGGAATCATAGGGAACCACTGCTTTCCTTAAAATGTGGTATGATGCTCAGCTCAAACTAATTCATAAACATAGTTTGGAGGTATGTAGGTATTGGAAAAAATAAATGTAGTAGACTCCGAATTCAGGCGATATATTTATGGGAATAATTTTATTAAAAAGATTTTTTAGATCTCGGTATATTATGAATATACTTTTTTATGTATTTTTCAACCCAAAACGTTCTTATTAATTACATATTTTGAGTTTGTTATTCTAAGGTCTCAGTATAGTTACAACGGCTACCCCACCCTTCGAACCGAAACGCATTACTGCTTCACGGCGGAAATAGGCAGGGTGGTGGTACCTACCCGTGCGGACTCCCAAGAGGTCCTACCACCAGTGATTACGTAAATTATAATTTTGCGGGTTTGATTTTTATTACACGATGTTATTCCTTCACCGTGAAAGTCAATCGTGAACATTTGTTGAGTACGTATTTCATTAGAAAAATTGGTACCCGCCTATGGGATTCGAACACCGGTGCATCGCTACACACGAATGCACCGGACGTCTTATCCTTTAGGCCACGACGACTTTTTCCTTTAGGCCACGACGACTTCTTAAAAGTACTTACTTAAAAGTACGCATACTATATACTTCTAGCATCACACCAGTGATTTTCATGTTTCAAGAAAAACTTCAAAAACAGAGTAGGAGTCTTGTCATCAAACATTGACAAACGCACTAATGATCCGATATAATCCCGTAGAAATCGTTCATCGAGTTCTACTACAGCAAAGCAGTTGCTCTTGAGTTGCTAGGTCTCCTCCGGAGGCGCTCGGGCAGCTGTTTGCAAATCCCACCTCCTAGCTACGCCTTTGCTCGCCCACCACAAAAAAGAAAAAGAAAATTTGCTGATGACCGAATAATATTTTCAAATTAGTAGATTAAACAACGATTGTGACAAAATTGGTATATTTGAAATCTATTTAATAAACAAACAAACTCTTCAGCTTTATAATTTAATTTTATAGCTTAATAATAGCCTTGTCTATGCTTTAGTTTCAACTCGCTCAGATTGTCAGAGATTGTCAGAGAGAAAAACAAGACAAGAGGAAATGCTTCTAATAAGTTCCGATCTTTAGCATATGTTCACATTCACCTTTCAGGGATTCAGTTTGTTTCTTTCACTCATCTAAGAAATCAATAATACTGTCCTGTTGTCTAACTGTTGCGGCAAAAATTGTAAAATTAAATCAGTGCAGAGTGCAGACTTAGACTTGAGTCTTGAAATAATATTCTTGCCATGAGTGGGTGGTCGCTTTACAGTTTTCAAGATTTAGATGTCTGTTTCAGTGAACATTGTAAATACGAGTTATATACATAGTTTTAAATATTGTCAGTATGGTCATGAATATCAAAGTATCGAAAGTGCAAACGGGATAAAAAATCAGTATTGTGGTCATAAAATGTTCGGATTAAAAAATAACTGAAAAAAAAACTGTATTTACTTTTTCCTTAATAGAGCCAAAATTAAAAATACTAATTAAAAACTACAAAACAGTAGATCTGTACGGGATCTTATATAATATTTAAGTGACTAAAACTACATTACATTATATGTTAGGTAAGTAACAAAACTTATCACTGCACATACATATCACTGTAAATATTTATCTATTGAGATATCTTCGCACTTAATGTTATTAAAATGGGGTTATAAAAATTTGAAACTATAAAAAATAAAATGATAGATCGGATATATGAAAAGTAAGACAGGTGGTAGTGCTGATGTAAGTTTTTTCTGCTGCAATGGGCTGCCAATGTGATAGAAATGTCATGGTGTTGGTATATTTAATAAATAAAAATATTAGCTCTTAATAGCGGTTTCATTTGTGTTAAAAAAAAGCCTCCGAAATAAAATTTTTCTTCTGGATTAATGGTATTCAATGTGCAACAACACACACCTGATAATCTCCATCGAGATCGGTTGATTATGTAGATATGAAAATGTATCAAACAAACTTTTCAGATTTATAATATCAGTGTCAATAATTCATTATAGTGATGTCACCTTAATGACTTTCAGTAACAAGCTCGAATTACACACATGTTAATATTTCCATGAACACCAATAACAAAGTATGATAGTCAAATAATTATTAAAATTATTGAAGTCATAAAATAATGTTAAAACTTTGCATTCAAGATTGTGACTGTCACACCAACAAAAGTGGTAATTGTCACCTTTTGATTGCAAAGGGTTAATTATTATGTTAAAAAAATGGTAACTAACTTTTCTCTCTCTCTCTCTATCTCTAACTTTAAATTTTATTTTAAACTATTATCAATCCATTCTTAGTAAGCTTATTTAATTCAATTTTACTATTGCTACTTTTTCGTGTCAACATTATGATTTTGCTTAAAATCAGTAGATTTTATCAATAGAGAAATGTAATTATCTAACAAGGACCAAAAATTTTCAAACTACAAATATAAATTTACTGAGACTTAAAAATATATGATTCCGCTTTTGTATATTTATCAAAACATAATACTTCAGTATATTTTTCTTGAGATTTGAAATTCAAATAAATTATGTCATTGCGAACAAAATTTTATCTACATGTGCAAATAACAGGTAGATTTAATAGATTATTTCACCCTGCAAAATGCAGCATTGAATATTTTCATCTGCATAGATCAGCAATTAAGTTCATGGGCCAAGCAGTAAGTATAATTCAGAATGTGTTGCGATTACACTGTTTACTTTGAGAAATTAATCAAACACAAAACATGTTTTCAACAATATATTTAACATAAATAGAACATGTGACACATGTTTTGATTAAATGAACCTAGTCCAATAGCTATTCAAGAGAAATCTGATACATCTGAGTCTGAACTCTATCATTTGAGTTTTATTATAGGGTAAAATATTTTAGTGCAAAAGTGTAAGTGAAAACACCATGTTTTTTTTAAAGTTCTTATGGTGAATGCAATTAAACAAAAAGTGTAATTTTGCAAAATAATTTGAGCCAGCTCACGAGGCTGCAGGTACATAAGTCCTGTTCATATAAGGCATGTTTTTTTTTCCCTTGTAGGCAAACGAGCATACGGCCCACCTGATGGTGAGTGGTTACCGTCACCCATGGACTTCAGCAATGCCAGGGACAGAGCCAAGCCGCTGCCTACCGCTAAGTACATCTTGGTATAGTTCAGTGGCACATGAACATTGTAATTGTTATTCAGTAGTAGTATAATGTATTTATTCTCTGTCTAGTCTAAAACTAAAACGCTTTTAACTTCCTTTATTTGTGAACAGATTTAAACATTTTTTATTAGTTGACTACATTTATTGATACCAATTTTTCTTAAATATCAGTCACAATGAAGGTTGTGCTGTGTTAATAAAAATATAAGATAAGATAAGGGATTACTTATGTTTGAATAAAAACTGTCTGAAAATAGTATTATAGTTACTTTATTTGTCATACATATTATATTTGGGTTATATAATATTGCACATACAAGCTCGCTAACACCTCAAACACTGATAAATGTTTCCATTCTGAATGTTAAAATAGTCCATTCCAGTCTGCTGTAGTGGTTGTCTTCAAAAATTACTTTTGGATACGAATTGCCTCGACTTTTGTCCGCCATATGGTACATAGAATAAAATGGGGGTCATGTTTCGCTCCATACATAGGTAAAGTAAATAAATTTGATCTCCTTTGTTATGTTTTCATTGATGATGATTTGAATGATTTCCATATTATTATTGACAGCCTCTTAGTAACAAAAAATAGACTATAGTTATTTGTTTCCTACGCCTACTCACGCTAGCGTGAAGGCTGCACGACTAAAACTGAAGCTGATTCTACGCTTGGCATTACGTTCAGGACGCCTTTAAAGTTACACATACTTTTAAAATTTCGAATTATTTATTTTTATTTTTTATTACGTAGTTCCCAAGCTTTTATTTTGCTTTGTGGCAAATGCGCAAGCCGCGCGAGCCAAAATCAAACAGAAGAAGAAGAAGTAAAGGTGATATCTTTCTACATTTCAAGTTTGTTTGCGATAGTAATGCGTTCCGATTTGAAGGATGGGGTTGTCGTTATGCTATCATGTCTCAAGATAGTTCCATACACTGAAAAGCATGAAATCCATGGGCTCCTGCAATCGTTTAAAAACAGGTTCTCTTGTCACTAATCTATGCAATAAATAAATATTGACATTAAAGTAGCCATGAAGCTGGTAGATTGCTCTGCAGCAGCAGCTATTGGACATATATGTATATATCTATCAATCAAATTGTAGGTTCACGAAATAATTCACCGACTTAACGAAAAAAGGTTGTGTGCAGCGAGATACAACAATTGTAACTAATTGTAAAAGACAAAATCATACTCTTATTTGCGGCGAAAAGCAGCAACTCACGTCCCTTCGTACTTTTTCAATAAATTACAGTTATAGTACCTTGAAATGATTAGAATTTCGGCCACTTATCGCGTCCTAGTACCTACACATACAACATAAACATCGAGCTATTATAATATTATGTGGACTACAGAAAGGCTTTCGACATGCACACAGCATTAGAGATCTCTGTGGAAGTTATTGGCCGAGATAGGTGTCCCAAAACACCTAATTCCAATCTTCAAGGCCTTTTTTATTGCATAGATGGATGGACGAGCTCACAGCTCACCTGGTGTTAAGTGGTTACCAGAGCCTATAGACACCTACAACATAAATGCCGCCACCCACCCTGAGATATGAGTTCTAAGGAGCCTATAGACACCTACAACATAAATGCCGCCACCCACCCTGAGATATGAGTTCTAAGGTCTCAGTATAGTTACAACGGCTGCCTCACCCTTCAAACTGAAACACATTACTGCTTCACGACAGAAACGGGCAGGGTGGTGGTACCTACCCGTGCAGACTCACAAGTGGTCCTACTACGAGTAATTACGCAAATTATAATTTTGTGGGTTTGATTTTTATTACACGATGATATTCCTTCACCGTGGAAGTAAATCGTGAATATTTGTTAAGTACGTATTTCATGAAAAAAATTGGTACCCTCCTGGTATCCGAACACCGGTGCATCGCTCAACACGAATACACCGGACTGTGGAAGTAGACCAGAGAGTCAGAATATACTAAAACATAGCAGAATAGATTCAGAAAGGGGGTACGCCAGGGCTGTATTCTCTCGCTCATTCTCTTCAATGCCTACGGTGAATATATCATGCCACAAACTGGACGACTGGATCGGAGGTGTATGCATCAGTGGAGTCAAATACACCAAACTTTGGTACGCCGATGACACAACTCTAGTAGCCGCTAGTGAGTCCAAAATGGCTATAATCTTGGAGAAAATGGAAAGAGTAAGCAACCGCTTAGGCCTCATCATAAACAAGTCCGGGACCAAGATAATGGTGATAGATCGAGGGAACTAATGGCGTTAACTGGCACGCACAACCTACAAAAAGTGGATGACTTTATCTATCTGGGCGTTAATATCTGTGGCAGCGGGTCTTGTGAGGCTGAGGGTGACGACATGTCATGAGACACGTCTCAGCTCCATAGAACATGAATAAATAGGAAAATATATCTTAAAACCAAAATGACACTTGTCCGAACTCTAGTGTTCTTCATTCTTTTCTATGGTGCTGAGACGTGGGCTCTGAGATCAGCTGATCGCCACCGCAGTGATGCCTTCGAAATGTAGTGCTGGAGGAAGTTGCTACGAATTCCATGGACAGCATATCAGGGTAAGTTATCCATATTAAAACAGATCAATATCAAATCCAGGCTCTTTACCGTCTGCGTCAAGAAAATATTTGAAATCTACGGCCATATTGCCAGTAAGAGCGGTGAAAATCTTGAAAAGTTAATGGTAACTGGCAAGATTGCAGGTAAAAGATCTCGTGGCCGCTATCCAATGCGCTGGTCCGACCAAATCTTCACCACTTTGGATACCGCAGTACCACAGTCTACGATGCCATACACACCACCGAGAACAGAGGAAGATGGCCAAACATCATTCAGAGAAGCATAACGGGTGGAGATGGTCACGACCCTCAGACATGAGAAATGCGACTCAAGGAGTAGGATATACAACACATCTTATCGCTTTTATCAAGCAATAGAATTAGTATTTTAAACTTACAAGGAAACTAAATTATTGTCTGTAATATGATTCGGAATTCGAATCAAGATAAATTTCGTTTCAGTAACAGATTTTTATAGTAGTATCCAGTGTCAAAGGGATAAAATGTCGGTACCTACATCATAGTGATATCGCAGTTCTTTAATATGCATTAAGTTTTCAATGGATAATCGTATGTCGTATGTAGTTTGTAAATGAAGTCCTGTGAATCTGAAAATTTCAAAATAACTGTTATCGTGGGATCTATAAGTCGAAATCCTCAGTAAGCCGGAAAAAAACGTTTCCTTCCGTTCCCTTCCATTAATCCCCATAATACTCGATATCTCGAATTACTTAGACTTTGCAACTCGAATGCAAAATGTTATTTCGCTGCGTAGGCATTTTAGTACAAATAACTCGAATTTAAAAATCAGACCGTAAGTCAAAGTTAATCAAACATAAATGACGTCTTACTTGGAATTCCCTGAACTCGAAGAAGTAATTGATTCCAATAAATACGTACCATAAAACTCAAATCAAATTTTTATAACGATTTTTCGATTCCTCGAAAAAAATACTCTAACATCGCGCCTTCCTAAGTCGAAACTTTAGCTATCAAATACTTATTAATATCAGCTCTAACTTCTAATTAAGTGAAAGACCCAAAGAATCGAATGCTTTTGCATTTCCCTTGTGATTCCAAATATCGAAATACTACTACAATATTATTATAATTTACCCGTGTACAAGTAGTAATAAGCTTTTATTTGCCAATCACTGCTTGCTTCTTTACCAGAAGTAAATTAAATTCATTTAGTAATATTTATGCAATAAAAAAGTATGTCATCACATTCATTGTAGGTATATACGTTGTTGACTTGAGACAATTATAAATTATCGGGCTGTGAATATCTCATTTATTCTGGTAATTCCCTTTTGTTCCCACCGAATTAGTGGTTTGAATAATTCCGCTATACGAGAACATAATTCATACTATTATAAATGTGAAAGTGTGTTGGTGTGATTGTTGTTGCGCTTTGACGTCTTAACTGCTCATCCGATTATCATGATTTTTTTGTTTGTTTCGGCGTAGATTAGTGAAGGAGCTCACTGCTCATTCGGTGTGCGTGGGTACGCACGTGGACGTGACAGCAAGAGTGCCGTCACTCACCTTGAGACATGAGGTCGATGTCGCTGATATATCGTACAGCGGCTGGCCCACCCTTCAAACCAGAATACATGACTGTTTCACCGCAGAAATAGGCAGAATGATAATATCTATCCGTCCGAGCTTATAATACGTCTCACCACGAATAATGATTTTGCCAATTTGTGAGGGGCAAAGAAAAGAACAATAAGAGTTGGTACCTTCATCCAGAAAAGTATTATACCTAGGGGATGAATATTTTTCTACATTAAAGCGAGTGAAGCCGCAGTTAAAAGCTTGTAATGTTATAAGAGTGATTTTTTTATTTACCTTATATAAAATGAAACTATTCAGTTTTTTTTGGTATGTTGCTGCAGAATGAATTTAAAAAACTTTACTTTCTTTCTAGAAGCTGAGCTTTTGAGATACGGAAAGTAAAATGCGCCATTTTTTGTCTTCGTAATGATTGCTATTTATCCGGTACAGACAGGAATTCTGTAATGTATTATTAAACTTTGTTGATTTATGCAGTACGTACAATATAGGAATATTATGAACCGAATGTTTCAATGTCGTATTAATGATTGTAACCTATTTTCCTCTAAATACATATCAAGGAAAAACGTAACACGTTGCTTTGTTGTTTGAATACGATTTCAGAATTAATGTCTTATTAGTTGCTGAAACGATCTTTGAAGTCGTATACGCGCACCCATAACATATATATATATGTAAATACAGGTGAACTAGGAAATTTGCCTATTTTTGTTGAATCACCTAAGCGACCTTCAGCCGTTTCTTTGGGTGTTGAAACTCTCAGGCGGTCTTGATCTGTGTGAATCAGAGTGAAGGTGGTTCACGTGTTGGCGCCTGAAACAGTTAGTATAGCCGTGTAATTAGTAGTGAATACATGTTGCCGACCGAGAACTTGGCACGTGTGCAGTGTTTATTTTTGATTAATTTCAACTCCACATATGTGCATACGAATACGTAATGTCGTTCGAACTGTAACAGTGAATATAACTAACTGCATATCTATTTAATTGACATCGTGTCCTTGTGTCACTTTACGTATTAGTGTCATTATAAAATAATACAGTTAGGAAGTTTCAGTGTTTGTGTTAAATATTTGTTCACATTTAAATATACACATCACGTAGGTAAGTGATTAATGTACATTATCATAAATAACGGCTGTTCGATCCCGTTCCAAATGTTATGAGTGAACATTAGAATACTGTAAAACTATGGAGGAGTTTACGGTTATCCGTTATAGTTTCTATGTCTAGTCGAGAATACAAAGATAATGTTTATCAGTAGCCGAGAGCTGGTTGCTTCAGGACAAATGTAATTACATACGAAAATAACTGTTGGAGCAAACTACTTACAATTAATGAAAAAAAAAACTGGATCGATTTAGAAATTATTCGTAAAGTATGTTTAAAAAGTATTTGAGATAAATAAAAATATGCCATATCCAAAAATGGCTTTATAATTTTTTATTGCTTATATAGGTGAACGAGATGAAGGCCCAGCTTTCTGCAAGTGAGCCCATAGAATTCACAAGTCGAATGCCGCTACCCACCTTGAAACGTGAGGGCGAAGTCTCAAATTATATTGCATAACAGCTGTCCCGCCCTTCAAAACAAACGTATGACTTTGCGACAGAATTAGGCAGGATTGTTTTTATCCTAGGTGCTTCAAAAAGTTTTAAAAGTAAAAAAGAATACACGTAACAAATATATGAGCTATTGTTTACCTTGCGAATTTCGTCACGAGCTACAACTTTCACCCATCGAGGTTGTTTTTTTTTTTTATTACCTAGCAGCGTGCGTTTACTGCAAAAATCTATATATTAATACGTGAAGAAAAAACTTTGTATCCCTTTTTACGAAAATTGCGCGGACGGAGGAGTATGAAATTTTCCATACTTATAGAGAATGTAGAGAAGAAGTGCACAATGCTAATATTTTTTTAAATAATGCATAAAAGATCCTCCTCCTTGCGTCGTATTCCTCATTGCTGAGGGTCGTGACCACCCTTTTGTATCACCTTCGCACGCACGATCCTTCTCCATCCATTCTTGTCTCTGGCGGTGTGGAGGGCGTTGTGAAACGTGGAATCAAGAGCGGTGCGGATCTGGTCGGACCAACGTATTGGGCTGCGCCCCCGAGGTCTTTTCCCATCTACCTTACCAGTCACGATGAGCCTCTCGAGATTGCTACCATCCTTGCATAAAAGATACATTAAATCAATAAAGAAAATATTACACACACTACCATGTATTTGACACACACACACACATATACTCTTTGTTTATAGTCAAACTGTTGTTACTGCCTATAGTCTGTAGTCAAATTGATAATAGGTTAGTATTGTTTATTTTTAATATTACGAGTATTTGTCTATAGTGTAGTCTTGGCGAAATCTGTAACAATAGGACCATAATAATGTTGAAACTTATAATTTCAATTAATTATAGTCGAATTTCAACTACTGCGGGACCACTAGTTTTATTAAATTCATACTTCTTTGTTATGTAGTGTCGGAGAACAAAACGGCATATCTGATTATCTTGTTTCACTCAACCGGCCAGTGACAACTTGAATAAACAAGTTACGCTATTTCTAAAATGGACCAAGACGACCAAAAAATACCTCTCAGACATTCTCTCTGCATCACACATTAGAACAGTACGTTAGAATGACTCAAAACCAAATTATTAACAAAGTATTTTAATTTTAATCAAGATTTGTACAGTGCTGTTTATTGTTAATTTGGTTAACTTTATATAATAAAATGTGTCATTTATTATTATAGTATATAAGTAATTATTTTCATATTAACAAATATGTTAAAAGGCTCTTTTTCCAATGGGAATGTGACGTTTAAAAACACTTTAAAATTAAAATAATGCCTGCGAAACTTAAACTATAATATTAAAACAAAGTTATTATACTTTTCTAGTCACGTTGTAAACTCTTGTCGTGATTCATTTAATGTTTATATAATAAAATAAATTATATGAGCTCTCGTATATTAATAGAAGTCTCATCTTTAAATCCTTCTTTACAGCAGTAAATAAATAATGTAGCCCAGAATAAACTACAGGACATCTAAGTTAAAAATTTCGTGAAACTATAATAGCATTTTCGGTGAATGGTAATTTTAAAATAGTAAATAAGAAACAATTTAGCACTTCTACAAAGGGCTATGATAGGCTACATGCGAAGAGACGAAACTAAATTCAAAAGTTCTAATTCTAATTTTTTATTTAAGTCTAGTCAATTCAAAACAAATAAATTACGTATCTAAATTGTTTTAGTTACACGCGTAAATTCTAAAGCTTACTGTTCATTCGCGGTATTTATCCCTTATGATTTCAGCAACAATATCACGCGGTAGCATTGTAGCACTAGCTGTCTTTGACAGGACCACTTTCGCACTTCTTCCGGGTTTTCTGCTAAAGTACATATACACGTTATAAACTAATTGTCTTGTATCTGCCGGCAATTCAACATGAGAGTCATCGCTCACTTCACCAAGTCTTCGATTGTACAATCTTCTCCAACTAAACATCGTCCAAGCTGTCATCGCTTCGTCCCCGTATTGCGCCGTCTTGAATAATATCTTCCGGACTGGGAATCGTGAGTTTTTGTACAAATACTTTTGGGCATAGATTGATGAAAATGTTTCTTCGATAAATTTTAAGTCGCTGTAGATGAATTAACTTTGCAAATATCAATTGGCCCCTTTCCCGGGTCTATAACATAAGGCTGAGTTCACATGAATTTAACACATAAATATTATATATATTTTTTATAATATCAGTAACGAAGACCCTCCTTATCGAAGAGTTTTCTGTCAACTGCTGCGACTGAGGTCTCTAGCGACTACCACATTCGCAATCAAGTCACAGGCATATGACATCCGCTGTGTTACAAACGTGCTTGTTATGTTACGTACACAAAATATATTACGCTTCAAGTAGACCAAGCCAGTCTAAGTTGGCATGCTAGCTGTTAACCCGCGACAGCCTTGGTCAGAGATGGGACAATTTCCGTTATAAAAAATAAATTGCACATCAAAGCGACGCCATATAAAGATTAACCGTTGCTTTGTGTGCAAATATATTTTTACCTATTAAAATTTTTGTCGTGACGATCATGATTAATTATTGTCTTACAATTAACGTCTATTTTCTATTCATCACGTGCCAGGAAAATAAAGTTTCATAAAAATAGGTCGTTTCAGTAGGTAGGTATTCTAAGTACATAGGTAGGTATACTTAATATCGATTTTCGCACCAATCGTTTACAAAAAGGGTATTTTATGCTGTGTTTGTTATATTAAGTAACGTTTTTGGTACAGCTATTGTGTTCAAAGTGTCATGAACCTAACGGTACTATTTTGGGGAAATTATTACAGACAGACAATAATAATGGAGGCATTTATTTACGGTTGCTGACAACGGAACTGTGTCACTGCCCCCGGTGATTTATCAGATCTAAAAACTTTTGGAAGTTCTCTGAGAATTTATTGACGCAACGAGCGATTGGAATTACAACCTCGACCGAATCAGTCAAGGTTTTACACCTAAGCGATTCTGATTACTAGAGCGATTCTATAATATTAAGATACCTACTTATTATTGTACGTTAAATTTCGAAACATTTAATGCAATGTCATTTCTAAAAGTACTTAATTCTGCTAATATTTTTCTTTATAAGTAATAATAAAAAATATTTAACAAATACATTTATATTAATTGAATTGAAACATATAAATCAATTGCTAATAATAAATACTCGTTATTTACCGGTATTTTAAATAAATCTTTGACCTTTGCTTGTCCTCAAATAACGTCATTTACTCAAATAGATAGGTACTTTAGCTTGTATTTTTTTATGTTCTGTGTACCACTCAAACTTAGAGTAATAATACTAATTATTATTACTTATTAAATATTAATTATTAAATATTACTTCTATGCACTCAAATGTGTTGTGTGATCTATGTTCTATCCTCAAAACACTTTTTTTTATTTCAACTCAAAACATGAAGGTAGTCATGAATTGAATACTGTTACGACTTTCTATTAATGCGGTTTATAACAATCCAAAGATGCTTTCAGAGAGATTATACTTAGTTCGTATAAGAAATACGAATCACTTATTATATGAACGAGTGATATTGTAGAAGGTTGAACTACAGCCATAGCACAGGTAAAGAATTTTGGAGACCACCACTTTTTCAGGCTCTACTTTAATCCACTGCTGATATCATAACCTTGAAAGGCAATTTTTAATTAATTTTCCGTTTATTACTAAAAATAACTACAGTGAGTATTTAAACAATTTATAAATAATTTCTTAAATTAAGGCATATTTACGTCAATGCCCATTATTACAAAAACATTTCCCTAATTGTACAGAATTTCAGTTCAATCATCTATGTTAAAATCATAGATCTCGAACAAACAAACATTCTTTTTTTTAAATATTAGATGAATTTACATGTACTCATTAAACATAGTTCGAACCAACACCGCATACAATAGAAGTGCAAAAATACATAACATTTACTTAGAAGTAAGCTATAGGTGAACGAATAATAGATAGAAAATATTATATTATGACTTACCACATCAAATTTTATACTGGTCGATGTATTTTAGTACAATGCCAGATAATTTAGCAGACATCGAGCCGCGAAGCTGTTCCGTAAACATGGACTGTAAAATATGAACAGATGTGTAGACTGATGTAAGAGCCACACGCGCCTGCGCAAGTGCTAAACACACCACTGCCCCGGCGTAAATTATCACGTAATAACAAATGGGAATTATCTGATAGTCCTTGAAAGTACAATAGTGAAGTATAAAGCATAATATCGTTGAAATAGTTTCAATAATAATGGTAATGGTTCCCAGCTGTGATTGTAAACTTAAAAATATTAATTTCGTGAACGATTACCGTTAATTATCCTATTACTTAATAATGACTGTTTATCTTGACTGTATCGTTATTTATGACCGAATGGTAGGCCTGGAATTGGCTGGTAAGGTTAGAAATTGGTATGGCAATACTACTACTACTACTATGAATGGAAGATGAGAATGTGCTATTAGCTGCTGGAGGTCACCGGGGTTCTTTATGTGCATCTTTTGACTTATAATCTTCTCGTTTTTACCATCGCATCGCCCGCCACCGGAGTAGAGTTCATCCATACTACCTGCATCCACAGTGCGTTTCCAGAGGTCTTTTTTGCCACGTACCATCCGGCTATGGAATGAGCTCCCCTCCACGGTGTTTCCCGAGCGCTATGATATGTCCTTCTTCAAACGAGGCTTGTGGAGAGTATTAAGCGGTAGGCAGCGGCTTGGCTCTGCCCCTGGCATTGCTGAAGTCCATGGACGACGGTAACCACTCACCATCAGGTGGGCCGTATGCTCGTCTGTCTACAAGGGCAATAAAAAAAAAAAAAAGAACAGACTATTAGGTATCACATAAAATTATCTTATAAATCAAATAATATTCTCTCACAGTACCAAATTACTTTACAAACATAGCCTGCAGCCTGCAGTTATCATAAGCATAATAAAAAGTTTTACCTTTCGATTTTACGGTTTTTTTGTTACCTTCTGAAACTGATCAGCACATGGATTACTTGGAGGTTGGTCACTGGCGTCCATGGACAACAGCAATACCGCAGCTAAGCCGGAGATTTCTTTCATACTTCGCTTGAAGAAGGAATGAAAACCTCATGTGTCGCGTGGTGGGCGGCGCTGTTTAAATTTTCACGTATTGATTTTCACGTATATAAATTCCGATAAGAGCGCTTAACAGCTGATGGGTCATGGTTTCGTAACATTGTATACCTGTCTACGTCAATAATGAAGACATTGCGTGTAAATAATATAAAACAGAAATGAATAACTTTTAGAAGAATATGAATTCTTCTAAAACTTATTAGAATTAGAATACTTTTCAAATTATTAATAAATTTAATATATGTGTTATATTATTTATTAATATACTAGTGAATATTATTACGTAGTTTTGTAGTTTAGTTTAAAATTTGTAATATTTCATTGTTTTTCCTCGTGAGATAAATTTATGCATAAATAGAGATTTCTCGAAAATAAAGGCATGTACATAGATGAATACAAAAATGATTTAGAACATGAAAATAAATTAGCTAGTTTTCATATTTGTTACAAAAATATTGGTTGTTTACGGAAATGAATAAGAAAAAAAGCGTCGACGTAACGGAAAATGACATTGATGTCTATTTATGAATTTATACATTGAAATATCTCGCATCTTGTGGCTACATAGATACTGTCACTAGTAAACGTAAAAATATGTTTTTCATCTTATCTTTTAAATATTAAAAGAAAAAAACCTAAAATAAAATATTTATAAATAATATTAAGTCGTATTCTAACGATTTCGACGCCATCCTCCTCCTTCCATTTGATATGGAAGTAACCTATACTGATTATAACTGAATAGATTACTGTAACCAATTTCTAGGCACATATGTCTCCCATAGGCGTATTGTGTTTTCCGGTAGCAAAATTTAAACCAATATTTCCGTTAATTTGTTTACACAATGAAAAACATTCGTTTTTTGAATTGCCACTCGCTCACTATGGATATTTTTTTATCGTCAACAATGTTCATCGCTGCTCATTCTCGGCTTGGGAGGGTTTATTATACCTAATTATGTAATCTGAGCTTTTAATGACTAGTCGTGTTTGGTATGTAGTGACCGATGACTCATAAACGAAACGATAGATAGTCAGAAACGGAATACTTTTAAACTGAACGATAATTATCGGTGACCCAAAAGGTACAAAATATATAAATATAATGAAACAACCGATTTTTTTTGTATCAGAGAATATTAGGGTAATTAAATATATATGAAAACAGCATATCTACTAATTAGTGCAGTATGCAAGTCCTACCTTTATGCTCGTGTTGTTAAAGGCAGATGTTCATTTTCGCTAAAAATAAATTGTTTGAACGGATAGGCACGTTCTACTTCATAACAACGGCGTATGGTATGGGGGCATGGGAGCCATATGTTCATCAAGTAACGTGCCTTTTGCACCTGCGTCCGTCCCAGTCGCACGTGCCATTCCATGCTCTTCAAATGTTTTCTCAAAAATAGCTCCCACAAATCAACTTCCATGTCCTCGTCCGTATATTTCATCCTCGACCGTTGAGTATTTTATATAAACATTCACGAAGCGAACAGCTTCAGATGATTTTTAAATATCACGCCCAATCCTCCAGTAAGAATCGAAGATTGACTGTTCGTCTGATGATCTCACCGGTTGTCAATGTTGACAATGCAAAGGACCGGTCGAGTGCGGGGCACGGGGCGAGACGGGACGGGGACTTCGATGCAGGGTTTCGTTCGTGCGATTCACGTCGCACCGCCTGTGTGCGACCCAGTCAGTCAGTTCTCGGCACTACGCTGGACTGCTCCAAGAGCGGCGTGCGCGCCTGGCCCCCGAATTTCATCGCAATTTATGCAATCATAATTCGCTGAAATGAAGTGCTATATTTTGAATCGAAGACAGTGCTGTGTCAAAAATTAAAAAAAAGTGTTTAAGTGCCACCATCACGCTACGGTCCAAAGAACAATGCTGTGGGAAAAAATAACGTTCAGCTGGCATCGGCAGTCGTTCCCAGCTACCTACGTAGCCCCTCTCACCCCTCGGACCGGGTGCCGGGTTCAATGCGCCTCTCTGCGTTTATTCATCGTTTGTGGGAAAAGTTGACCCCCGTTTTTAAATTATTGTTAACGAATTTCACACGATTTGTGATACAGTCACTACCGCATCTTAGATGAATTGAACAGAAGGAAGTATAGTTGCGTCTCTCTAAAATCGAGAGATCATTAATTTTGCACTCGCATCCGTTAAATGTACGGCCTTAGACTGACGTTAATTAAATTTAGGTATCATCACAAGATCTGTGACGATGAGACCTCTCACTCAAAACGAGATTCAATTGCTTTTTTATAGCATTAGTTGTCAAGGTTGTAATATTCCGCAGTTGTAAAGTATTTGTTGGAGGATTTGCCATGTTTGTTCAGTTTCAACTTCGTCGAAATTTTTATCTTTTACGGATAGTGTTTTATCAAAAGAGGACAGAGCGTACTTACTTTTATGTGTGACAACGTGTTTCGTATTGAATAGAGTTTTAAACTGTTGTTTTATTCAATATTTTTTACAATGTTCCAAAACGTAACAATATGGTGTGAACTCGTAAAAAACATACAAGTTTAGTTTGATGTGATTTAAATAGCAAGTGTCATTAAAGTTTTAACTATGGGGAATCAAGGATCGTCACCACACGAACCTTTGGATCGTGCACAGGTAGCACAGAATGCTGACCTTAAAATGGTAACTATCTATTTGAATATATTTAAAATTCATAATCGTTATTCTACCTGAGTCATACTATTGCATGTACCTCTGCTGACGTTTCGGTCATTGTTTCTTGTTACGTCTCACGCATCGTTGCAATAACTGACGGCCCTTTGCAACGTTGAGAAAATACTTCGTATTCATCATTTTATTGTATGATCGTAAGATTCAGACGACCAGTAATAGTTTTTTTTTTTTTGAATTGCTAAACTATTTATTGACAATGGCTTGACTTGAACGTCCATAAGCGTCGACGAGCACTCACTTTCAAAAAAACCGTACGCTTGTCTGTTTACAATAGTGAAAAAAAAGCTACGAAAAAGTATAAATTATCAGCTTAGGTGATCATCAATGCATTACTGCTATTGTACTTCTTAACTATCGTTTTATTTACCTAAACGACATTTTTAATTTTTTTTTTAAATAATAAGCACTAAACTAGCAATGCTATGTTATTTTATTACACATCCTTACTAGGTATATCTTAGAGGTGTAAAACAAACGTGGCAACTAGGAGGCATTCGAAGTATGTTTAAAAAAGATGCATTGTAAATGGGAAATGGGTCAAATTGGTACAAAAAGCTTTTTGGTCAGTACACATACACAATAGTATGGCGTTATAATATTGTTGTATTTAGATTCAAACACTGAACAATAGAACATGTATGACGTCGACGCACCTAAGTTTCACTGTACATCCAACAAAAGCACTTAACTTGTGTAGCAAAGTTTGTTAAGTTAAAAATGATTTTCATTTGCATAGCATACTGATTTTACGACTTCGCAAGTTTGAGATCAAACAAAACAAATAGTTCATGTTCAATGACTGCACATTAAATGGGAGTTCGCCACTTACACGTGTAACTAATGAAATAGATAAATTTATCAGTCACACGCCGATTACTCTGTTTTAATGTACAAAGCACATATGTACCTGTCATAGTCATAATTTTGTTCAAGCCCTAATGTGGATTTTGTTTACTTATTCAACACTCGTAATTTTAGTATAATTGTTATAATTTTTAAAAACAAATTTATTTTAATGAAATTTACAACCATGTATAAATTTATTTTCAAATGCATTTTATTCGTTTTTAGCGCAGATCATAAAGTGTTGAACATATTCAGATCGGCTATACATGTCAATTTCCAAATCACACTTTTTAAATCACTATGCAAAATGATCGGAGTGCCCTGTCTAAACATATCATCATTATGCATAATATTCTGTATTTAAATGAAATGTGCAGGCATTCGACCTCGGAATTCCTTATACCGAATCAGATCAAGAATCACATCAGGAAACTGACGTGTGCCGAAACATAATGTTGATGGAGTCATGATAACTTATTTAAAGCTCAAAATATATCTCTAATATATCCATTCATCCATTTTTAATTCCTAAAACTAGTCTACAATTATACAAACAAATAAATATTACTTAAATTAATCAATAAAACTACATTTTCAAATAATTGTTTGAAATATTGTAATATTTTAAGTAATATTTTAATTAATAATATAGAGGGGGGAAGAGGTCGACCGAAGAAGACGTGTGTGTGAATTACGATATGAGAGAGAGAGAAGAATAAGTGTTGAGCTGACGGCTGATAGAAGCGAATGGAAGAGAAAAGTTAGCTGTGCCGACCCCACCTAGTGGGATGTGGTGGAGAAAAATAAGAATTAATATTTTAAATAATTAATTCAAGGTGTCATCGCTTTTCAAGGCGATGATGTATATTATAGAATCAGAGGATAAGGTGGAGCCATTGCCTAAAAAAAATTACCTTATTATTAACAAATCGGTTGTAACCTATAAATTGTCATATATAGGTTGCCTTCCTTATCGTATTTCGTGTTCGAAGCTCTCGGCAGAGAAAAAACACGATGTATGTAATTTTATATATCCAGACTAAAATCTTTAATTTCTGAATAGTTTTATACAACAAGGAACGTGCAATGTGGCACAGTAGACATCGATCGTGATTTCTTTATTGTTTCTTGATTAATCTGAAAACAGTAAATTTGATAATCACATGACAACAATCGGATAAGATAATAATTTGACAAGGTGCCTCGGACTATTCCAAAATATATTTACAAAATCTCGATAGAAAAAATCATTGATTTTGTAATGTCCTAACACGGTCGTGAATGCTGAGCGTGTTGTCAATAACCAATATGTAAAATATATTTATCACCATTACGCAAATGATTACATTCTGCTCATAATAGTGTATGTAAATAGAAACTTTTCAGATTTTTATGACCGCTTTACCTAGTGAACTCGAAGAGATTCGAAAGCTGATTCTGATCTAAAAATAGTTAAATTGAAACTTAAATTTCTACTTCGCTATTTTCATTAATTATAATATATGTTCCTCCATCGCCAAATTAGATTATAGGCAAAAAGATAGTAGTGCCCCAAAGCATTTGAAAATCCACAGTAACGTTTTATCTTCGTCTGACCTTAATTCGCGACTGGATTAGCTTCATGTTTTAAATCCAAAAATTCGTATATAACGGTTTTTTCGTCAGAATATGACCTTTAAAATTATTTAATTAACTTCAATTTTGCTGTGATTGGTATCATCATCGTCATTATCTTGCCCTTCTCCAGTCACCTGGGGTCGGCGCAACATGTTTTCTCCTTCCATACTCTTCTATTATATACTATTTCTTCGCTCACTCCCCTTTTACCCATATCGTCTTTCACGCAATCCATCCATTTCTTAGGTCTACCTCTTCCTCTATGTCCTTCCACATTCATAGTTAACATTCTTTTACCAACCTCATTTTCATTTCGTCTCATCACATGTCCATACCATCCCAAACGCGCATTTCTCAGCCTCTCTGTCACAGGTGCCACTTTCAGACTTCCTCTAACATATTCATTCCGTATTCTATCCATTCTCGTTACTTCACACGTCCATCGCAACGTTCGCATCTCTGCTGCATGCAATCGCCTTTCATCCGCCACTTTATCCGCTGCGATTGGTAAAGAGTGTCTAATGTGTTTTCAGAAATCGTCAGTGCGAAGCTCGCTGAGACGAGCGCGCGCTGGCGCTGCGCTGTCGCCGCCGCGTGCTGGCATGGAGCGGTTGCGACGTTCCTTCCGCGAGTCGTTCCGACGCCGCAAGGGCTCGCCGCCGGAATCAGCGCGGCCGCACCAATGGCACGCCGACGAGGCGGCTGTTCGTGCCGGTACCTGCACTTTCCCCGTCAAGTATCTCGGCTGCGTCGAGGTCTTCGAGTCTCGGGGTATGCAGGTCTGCGAAGAGGCACTCAAAGTTCTCAGGGTCAGTACAAAACATTTAGTAACACTCAGTTCGAAGAATAAGATTGTTTTCAATCTATTTATTATACGTCTACGGGCTGGTATCTCAAGACATGTTGGAATGACGTCTCTTCACTTCGCGATACAACTGTATTTATAACGCCATTCCTATATCCTAACATTTTAGGTTAATTAACAATTTTTTTCATATAAAAAATAATAAAAGAAAACAACTGGCTGACAATAATGTCTAGTCTTCTAAAAAAAAAATTAATTATTTTTTTACATTGGACACTTTCAAAACTATAGTTGCGACGGCAAGTAAAAATCTATAGCCGTTTAAAGTGATCGACCTTGAATCGGACCGGTTATTTACATCCTACATGATCGATACTAGATTTTTTGCCATTTCGATCGTTAACGAGAACCAATGAATTCAGGCATTGTATTACCAGGACATTCCAATTTCAATTGACTGAGAAGCGAGCGACCGTGACTTTTAAAATCATTAACAATTGTTTTTATCGATTTAATAGGTTGTACGATGCTTTGATAATTATTACTGACCAATCAAATCCAGGGCGCTTTGTTGGCCTATCTCTGATTTGTCTTTGGTCCGATCTCATCAGGTTTGAGCCCCGTGAGCTCACCTACTAGTTAAGGTTCCGCTGATATAGCCTCTCAAGTTTATCAGCTTAGGTAGGATAAAAAAAAAGGTCCGATCACTACAGTTCGACCGATCTGAAGATTTCCTGAAAAATTCATCGAGGATTGGACGAGCCATTTCGGAGTCAATAGGGAACATACACATATGGTGGTACTGGTCGTGGTACATTTACTGGTGATAGGGCGTCTTGTGAGTACTTGTCTCGCATGGGTAGGCACCACCACCCTACCTATTTCTGCCGTGAAGCAGTAATGCGTTTAGGTTTGAAGGGTGGGGCAGCCGTTGTAACTATACTAAGACCTTAGAACTGCTATCTCAAGGTGGATGGCGCATTTACGTTGTTGATGTCTATGGGCTCCAGTGACCACTTAACACCAGGTGGGCTGTGAGCTCGTCCACAAGTCTAAGCATTAAATAAATATGTGAACTTTTGTATGTATAGATAGATTAATTTGCAATAAAATTTCGTCAACATTTCATTACGTCAATAAGTTTTGAAATGCTATCTTCCACCGACAGCATCTGTCAAATCATCCCATCCTTATTAAAACGTACTTTGATCTAAAGAAACAATATCTGCAAAGGACAATGCCCATTTTCTTAGAGCGTTTGAGCCCTTAAAAAAAGTTGTCGAGTCATGATGGTTTTAACTTAATTTGATAGACAAAGAAATATCGTTTCATATTCAGAAAACGATTTTTATATTCTCACCCAGGTTTAAGAGAAATCTGTTTTTTTCTGCAGCTGAAATTAAGTTGTTTTATTACAAATAGTTTTGACATAAAATTGGCCCACTTTTGGGCATTGTCCTTTAATGTTTATTTACATATTCCAGAATTCACGCCGTCGTCCAATTAGAGCAGTCCTTCACGTGAGCGGCGACGGTCTGAGGGTGGTGGAAGAAGAAACAAAAGGACTGATAGTAGATCAGACTATCGAGAAGGTGTCCTTCTGCGCGCCCGACAGAAATCACGAACGAGGATTTAGGTATTTGACTGATACATAAAATTATCTAATAAACACAAAAATAAGTGTTTGTTTGTTTGCAGCCTATGTATGCGTACGGGCTTCGTTTATCCCGTTTAGTTTTCCAATTATATTTTATTGGCTGATCGTATTTTATTACTGACTAGCTGACCCGGCAGATAGTGCCTCAATCGATAAGTAAAAGACCTAAACTTTTATATAAAATGAACTTAAAATAAACAAAAGGAATCCGTCCGACGGGGGACACATCAAAGGAAAAACAAAATTGTTATTTTTATTTAATACCAAGCATTTTCATATTTATCTACCTTTTAAACCTTCTCTGGACTTCCACAAATAATTCAAGACCAAAATTAGCCAAATCGGTCCAGCCGTTCTCTGGTCTTAGCGAGACTAACGAACAGCAATTCATTTTTATATACATAGATGGTAGGACCTCTTGTGACAGGTAGGTACCACCACCCCGCTTATTTCTGCCGTGAAGCAGTAATGCGTTTCGGTTTAAAGGGCGGGGCAGCCATTGTAACTATACTGAAACCTTAGAACTTATAGGTGGGCTGTGAGTTCGTCCACCCATCTAAGCAATAAAAAAAAAATAACTCAAAATTGTTAGTTACTTTTAGCAATTCATGGAGGGTTTTTAATATTGTACTAAAAACGCACGGTGAGTAGTTTTATTAAATTAGTGTCTCTCATACACTAAGCGATACTCATTTATTACAGCGAAGCGTGGCCGGGTGACGTCACTAGTTATAGTCAGACAATGGATAGAGTGTGATCGATTTAATATTAATTTTTAGCTTAAATTTATGGAATTTATTTTCAAGTTAACAATATAATGATTTAGTATTCCTTAGTTTGGTTTTTTTTCCTTAGGACTATTTGTAAATTCAACGATATTGTAAAGAAAACTATGTTTACTATTAACTCCTATTATCACGAAATTTAAATTTTCTAACTAAATTCGCAATCTGACTTACATAATATTTAAGTATGGTTATAACTACAGGCAAATGTTTGTGTGCAAATAGCATACGAAATGTGAATTGCCTCGTACTCTCTTACGTTGTGGGAAGGTATAAAACATAAGATTCATAAAATAACGAACAAAACGACAATTCACAAACAGTAAACTATATAAAAATGATTACGTCAAGTTCTTACAAAATCATACCAAGAGTTCAACATGAGTAATGTTTTCTTGGAAGACGTTTGTCCTCATTATAAAACTTGTTTTCAAGTATGATTTTAGTTATAATACTTGGATGATTTTGGTATGGAGCGGCTTGGCTCTGCTCCTGGCATTGCTGACGTCCATGAGTGACGGTAACCACTTACCATCAGGTGGGCCGTATGCTCGACTGCCTACAGAGACATTAAAAAAATAAATTAAAAAAATTACAATTCAAGTTATATTAGATCATTATGAGACTAAAATTTAAACACCTTTTTTCCCTATTCGAATTCGTGAAATTCGAAATGGTAGTGGAGACTAGAGTATTGTGAACTCGCGCGAGTATGTTAGGTAATTCTCTTTTTATTCTTATTATTTTTATTCTTCCTATATCTGCCGCGTTCTAATTTAAAGAGTAGAACGAACAGCCGGTATACAATAAAATTGAGTTTTCAAACTCTTGTCTCGAGGAGGATGGCGGCATTTACAATTCTTATGTCTGGGATCGTGTAAAAACTTTATATCAGGTGTGCTGTGAATTAATCCAACACAATATAGAAGTACAATGATAGCTCCTTTTGATATCATTCTGCGTTCACTGTTTATTATAAAGCGTAGGTACCGAATGATAAAAGGTATTTTAATAGTTAAATTACGCCCACGGAATGCCAAGTACGGATTATTGATGTGTATGACGCAATTGTGATGCGCATCTGAATTTATGCACGACGTACACGCTTCACGGAATTAAAAAATTTGAATACAAAGAACAATAGATCTTTTGAGCCCTTATGTTACAGAAATGGGAAAAGTACAACACTCGATATTATTATTGAAGAAATAAATTATAGTTTAAAAAAACTAACAAAATACGCTTTTATAGAAAATCCCACTAAGCGTAAAAAAAAGCGTAAGGTGCTTTTCAGGATATTATCAAAATAACCCTTCTACTCATATCTGTTCATAAAATATTTATAACTACTGATACCATGCACCCCACGCTTTTACCAGAAAATCATCTTACACTATTTTTAATTCAAATTTATTAAGATTTATTTTCTATTTTTTTGTGAGATTTTCTTTTAATATTGAATTGTCATCGGTCCGTAATAAGTAAACCAAATTTCGAGTTAACCCGACGTTTTGAAGGGGGTCTAAGTCGTGTTCAAAGATTCCGTTACATACTAACATACATACGTCTGAAGCTAATAAAAGCGTATTAAAAAACTGATCTTAAAATGTCTGATACTACCTATATCTGCTTCGTAACCGTCATTGGAACAAGGCCTGTATGCCTAGGTCAAAGAACCCTAGATTTATTAGCACAAGGTTATTTTAGGTGTAACATCAAACAACGCGTTTACGTAAATAATATATCAGCACTTATACTGCATGGTGCATGCGGTATGTTGTGTTGACACAAAATATTTGTGTTCTACATCGAATATCGCTGTTATGTAAATATAACGCTAGTTCGGTTTTCTATTTACAACGTCAGACAGAGAACGAAATATTCAGTTTTGCGACTTATTGTTAAAAAAAAATTATTACTTAGATGGGTGGACGACTTCACAGCTCACCTGGTGTTAAGTGGTTACTGGAGCCCATAGCCATCTACAATGTAAATACGCCACCCACCTTGGGATATAAGTTCTAAGGTCTCAGTATAGTTACAACGGCTGCCCCGCCCTTCAAACCGAAACGCATTACTGTTTTACGGCAGAAATAAGCGGGGAAATAAGCGGAAATACCTTTTTTTTTTTTTTTTAACGCTGGGGAATCTATTTACGGAAATACCTACCCGTGCGGACTCACAAGAGGTCCTACCATCAGTAATAAAATACGATCAGCCAGGAAAATATAATTGGAAAACTAACTTTTAGTAATGTTTTTATGTGTGTAATATACATTGCCCGCTGACGTAGTGGGTTACAAAGTTAAGTCGTACACTGTGTGCATTACTAAAAATCTTACGTTACGGACGTTTTTTCCCGGTTACGGTACCCCTCCGCATCGTCCCATAAGGAACTTCGTTCCAAAAAACAATTGTAACGTGTTTAATTCCAGTTACATTTGTCGCGACGGTACCACCCGCCGTTGGATGTGCCACGGTTTCCTGGCGTCGCGCGACAGCGGCGAGCGGCTCTCGCACGCGGTGGGCTGCGCCTTCGCGGCCTGCCTCGAGCGCAAGCAGCGCCGCGACAAGGAGTGCGCCGTCTCCATGAGCATCGACGCCGCCAGCCACGCCTTCACCAGGCAGGGCTCCTTCCGGAAATCGGGTACGCTGCTTTGCCATTGTGTAACTATATGTGTAAACTTATCGAGGAGGAGGAGTGAAGGGCTGTTTGATTTAAGCCACATTTTTGCAACTTTACAGGAGAGCCATTTCAAGGTAAAATTTGGAACGAATGTCATATAGATACGTCTTCGGCTATTTGAATGGAGTAAACTTAATTGAAGTTCAATTAAAAACATCCGAAATAAAATAAAATGCACCTTTAATTGCAAAGATAAATGTCGCATATTAAGCGAAATGTCGCTTAAACAAAACAGCCTTTCACCTCTCGATATATTAATCATTGATAAAGGAATTAAAAAAAAAAACTGTAAAACAAATACTTTCAAGTAAATCATCAGAAGATTTAAATTTGAGAACTTAGAAATTAAAAGGGTAAGAGTGCAGAATATCAAACATCAAAACAGGATCTATCTGTGACATACTGGTGGTAGGAGATATTGTGAGCCTACGAGGGCGCCACTGAAAGTTTCGGGAATTAACGAAGTGACACAACATTACTATTTAAAAATGTATTTATTGCTTTTCGAAGTATTCTCCGCGAAATTTGACACATTTTTCCATACGATGGAACCAATCATTGAAGCAACCATTCCATTCGGAAGTTGGGGTCTCCAAAATGGTCGTTTTGTAGGCGTCCACAGCTTCTTCAGGTGATGAAAATCTCTGTCCACGCAATTTATTCTTTATTTTAGGGAAAGTATAGAAATCATTAGGGCTTAGGTCGGGGCTGTACCGCGGATGGTCTAATAATTCTATGTTTTCTTGCTCTAAAAACTCTTTTGTTCTGTGCGCGGTGTGAGAACTCGCATTGTCGTGATGGAGGATGATGCGGCGGTTGCAGTTCTTTTTACGGAGTTCAGAAACGAGCTGTGGCAAACAAATGCTAGCATACCATTCTGCATTAACCGTTCTTTGTCCCTTAAGAGGAATAGTCGTAACATGGCCGATTTTGGAGACAAACGTGGCCACCATTTTTTTTGCAACACTCCGTGAACGAACAATTTTTGTTGGCTTTAACTCATTTTCGAACACCCAAACTCGTGACTGGTTTTTTGTTTCGGGTTTGTACGCGTATATCCAGGATTCGTCACCTGATACAATGTTGTATACAGCATTTGAGGATCCTGCGTGGAATCTTTCGAGAGTTCTGACGCACCAAGTAAGATGCTGTGCGTAAGCTGATTGAGGAAGATCGACATGTGACATACCGCGAAATTCAGGCAACTTTAGACATTGGCATGAGTCAAATACAAATAATCTTGCATGAACAATTAGGTGTAAAAAAGTTGTTTTCCCGATGGATACCGCATTCGCTCTGTGAAGAGCAAAAAGCGGCTCGCG
>NW_021011583.1:690741-824313 GCF_003987935.1 Bombyx mandarina
GATCCTCCAAAAAGTCCACTGAAAAAAATTCAGTAAATGACCACCATTTTACTGAGATCATATTTCATCCCATATCATCGCATCTTATTTCGTTTCATTTTATCAGTCATCATCAGTTGATTAATGTCTCAAATTTCTCATCTTCATTTCATTTCACTCCATACTGTCATTTTTCATAAAAATAAAAATATACTTAAATTGAAATAAGACATGACTCAAAGGTCTTAGTTACTAGGTAATAAAACCCCTTAGAAAAAAATTAAGTTTGTTGTTTTGTTGTTGTGCAGGAGAGCGTGAGCGGCGACGCGGTGTCTGCGATGTGCGAGGAGCTGGCGGTGGGGCTGCGCGCGCTGACGGAGGAGCCGGTGCCGGGCGCGGGGTCGTTGCCCTCTCCGGACGCGTGGCTGGGCCGAGTGGCACGCGCCCCCCCGCTGTCCACCCGCGCCGCCTCGCACCCCGCCCCCCACCCCGCGCCCATCACCAACCCCTTCTTGGCGCCGCTCAGTGACGCCACTGCCATCTAATCAATCGACCTAGGTACCGAATCGATCGGCCTTGCTTGGATTATCGATACGAATAGGGTATTTGACTATTTAAAATTTACGATTCTTTTTAAAATAATTTCCAAACTGTCTCTTTAAAAAGTATTTTACATTGTAATATTTCTGTATTTTATTTTTCAAATTAAACTAAATTACTAATTTGGTCATGTTACCCAAAATTCCTAGATCTTTTGATGTCATTACTTGAACTGAACAGACTAATAAAGTTGTTTGTATGTTGAAAAAGGACGTTACGTCATCGATGTATTTCTACTTAACCTATTGAAATTTTATGAGAATTAGTTTGTAGTTCGTAAAGTAGTCAAATACACAAACAAATTGTCTTTGTTTCAGAGGAAATAATTTATCTCTTTCTATCAACTCGTTAACCAAAATCGCGATTAAATGATGACTCTGTGGTGTTTATATCGTTGATTCCCCGAAACCTAAATGTTATGTTAGCTTGATGTACAACGTCTATAACTCTTTGAAATATTTTTAAATTACTGATAATTGCACAGAAAGTTTGACGTTACGCAAAGTTTGAAGTTTAGCTACAAAAAATTATTAAGTATGAGAAGTGTTCGAGCATTACAACATTACTTCTATTATAGTTGTATCTCGAAGATAAATGACACCAATTTGAAAAAGCTTACAAAGGCTTGGAAACGGTTGTTGTATACATTTTTTTATGTATTAAAATACATAATTTCTAAAAATATAATGTACTTATTTGAGTTAATTGAGATAATACAAGAAAAACGCTACTTATTTTTCTACGTGATGTACAGCATTGAATGGTTAGTAATAATACTTTTTGCCTCCAATTCAACGAATTATTTTGACTCAAACGATAATTAAAGTAAATGAAGTCTATAGACTTTATTCTTTATTTCTGATTTCTTTATAATATATATATATTCATATAAATTTATAAATATAAATAAATAAAAAACAAAAACATGAGAATTGGATTTTGAGCCGTCACAAACATGCTTAATTACATATTACTACTAAATTAGAAAGAAATTTATAAACTATATTCAATGTCAAAATATAGAAAGTAATGTAAGGTTTATTGATAGCTTTCACGTACTTATCCGCTATCTATACATATTTCAATATATTTTGGTGTTTAGGAAGTATTCTATTTATTGATATATAAAAATAAGCGTCCTATTGGCTTGGGCCTCGCCGAGTTCGAGCTGACATTGACGATTTGCCAACATATGTACTTGGCGTAAAACACGTTGACGTGGCATTGTAATGTTGTGATATGCAAATATTAAACTTGTCTGGCGAGTTAAAAAAGGTGTCTAATGTCGTTCGATATAAACTAAAAGTATCCTAAAATTTGCAACGTAGAATTTATTAATCTTTGCTCGTAGCTAAAGCGGTGTTTGTGCACGTAATTTTTACGCAACCTGAAACTATGTTTCCGGGCTGGCATCCTCTATACAATATATTTACGTTGTTAATGTCTTAAGTGATTATTGCTGGTGTAAGCCACTAGAAAATCCTGCTTTTATTGATGCGTTGAGTGAGGTCCAGTTGGACACAGAACGAACTTTAAGCAGGTCAAAATTCCTAACGTATATAATACATAATGTTTTTAAACTGACCTGCGCGAGCCATGACTGCTTGTGTCGCTTTACGTGGGGCGCGTATGCTGTATGACGAATTTATTAAATTTTAAATTCTTGTTTTAATGACAACGCATAACTGCGTATTAAGTATTCCATGAAAACACAAAGTAATCGTCAAAAAAAAAACTCGACTATGGAAAACATGTATATTTATTGCACGTACTGTAGTTTATTGAATAAATATACAAACTCAAGCACAGCTTTTTTACTGCACACTTCACTTTTTACTGTTTACCAATACGTAACTTACTATCGTAATTTTATACTTAGTTAATTTCGTCCGTTCAGTATTAGTTGAGCCTAGAGCATTGTGAATACAGTGCATAACAAACGAATTCAGTATCCCTACGACATAATAATGTACAAGATTTAGGATTTTTGATATATTTTCTATTTTGTAAATGTATATATTATATAAATGTACATTTTTAGATTATGACTTTGCCCTTAGAGGATCTGTTTTTATACTTTTTTACTGAAAATAGGTGATCGGGTCGTCATTATCATTTGTTCAGTTTTGCTCGTTTTATTTTTTTATTGTACGTTTCTGTTATTATTTTACATTGATTTAATTTAGGTACTTTTAATATAAAGTTTTGTTGCACTAGTAAAAAAATCCTAATTCAATATAAAAAAAAAATATTGAATGAAAAATGTGAGCAGAATTGTGATCTTTTCAAGTTTTACTTCTACACAGCAATAACGGAATTTCTGTCACTTGATTTAAAACAAATAATAATCTATAATCATTGTAGTCTTGGGAAACACATTCAAAATAAATAATTCTGCTTTTCGGTTTAAAATAAAAATACAATTTTATTGACATCGTAAAATTTTCTGTACATTCCAGATTGATTTTTTACAATGTGTTGTGTAGTAATAAGTAAATTAATCGCGCATATCACTAGCTAGCCTTGCTGCATCGCACTTGTACTTACGAATTAAATAATTACTTAATCTTTAAAAAAACGTAGTACTTAATATTAGTATGCTTGCAAAATTTTAGAGATTCTAATGCGCAATTACCAGTTTATTCGTTACTAAATGTTATATATATATAGCATCTTTTTTCATTCGATCAACCTAAAAATATTTAATGTTTTCAATTGCATTAAAATAATGTGATACCTTAGCATCTTAGAGAAATTTACTAATAAAACGCACCAAAATTATCTGCACCGATTTGTGAATTGTTAATACGAAGTGAAGATGTACTACATTTATTAATATTTAAATTAAATGTCTCTTAATATATATTTTTATGTGCTTATTGAAGCGTTTACTATTAGAGAAATTGTACTTAAAATGCAAAGTTGTTCGGAAATTATTTGTTGGATGTTGTTTGTAAATTATACAGTGGTCCTATCTTTGTCAAGTGTATGTAAATATCAACACATATTCTGTAGATATTTTAGATAAAGAGAGTTCAAATAAATATAAAGATTAATAAATAATGTTTAGTTGAAATTTTTTTATGTTTTATTTTAATGTTTAAAAATGATACAATAATTTATCTGCACCAATATATTTATTGTTATAGGTACATATCAAGAATACATTAGTCAACGGCATAAAATTTCAGTGCCTACAAACTACCTAAACAACATTATATTGTCTGTAAATAATTCATCTATACACTAATGCTGGGTGACTAAGAAACATTCGACTTACATATTATTATATAATTTTATAATCCACTTTTCCTTATTTATATCCACATTAAACAATAATTATAAGCAACTTTCTAAATTCTACTTTGTTACATCAATAAATATTCAAGTTCCTATGCGATGTTTACAAATATAGAAAATTTTGCATAAAAGTTTCTTTATAATGTATTAAAAAATTACGACTTTAATCTTTGAAACATTTTATAATCGATTATTTTTTATTGATTAATTTACTACAGAAACAACAAAAAGCCGCACATCGAGGGATATAATAAATATTATATGTTTAACGTAAAATGGGAGTGAAATGTATATGGAGTAAAAAACCACTATAACAACATTACAGCAAACTGTAAAAAATTGCTTTCAGGGAATGTTGATTCTAAATGCAAATATGGTGTTTTGAATTGATAGGATCTATTGAACCGAAAAGGCCTGTATTCACAGAACAATAAAAGTTGCATAGGTTTTTTTTTGCATTACAATTTCTTAATATAAAGTAGGACTAGCAATCAATCATAATTAAATTCACTCATCGAACTTAATAGGAAAATAATTCATGGTATAGAAATACGTTTGAACTAAAATTATATCACAATTTTATTTATTCTTCAAAAATAATACAATTTAATAACATTTTATAAAAATTCACTGAGATCGTGATAGTATTAAACAAATATAATAACATAATTTGTATTTGATTCTCTTAAACATTATAATACTGACTTACTATAACACAATTATATTAAATATACCTTCATTACAATACATCTAAAGCGCGCCTAAGACAATATTTCATACAAATATGTACGACTCTTATTTTGGTTCGATTGTTATAAATTATAATATCAATCGGTTTTAAAAGGGGCAGAATAAACGAGAATCTAATTAGCTGAGAATCACACCTTTGAGAAACAAATTTATTGCCAATTTTCCTTTAATATCGATAAAAAACCCACGTTACTAATATAAAGGCAAGTTTTGGGTTCAAAATGAGCAATTTGACGGACTAGTAAAAAAACTGTTCATAATTATGCAGCCTGTGCAATTGTGGTTTCAATTATTGATTTCCATTGTTATTTAAAATTATCCATGCCACCATACCAAAGTTAGCAAAATTACGAATTGTAAACGGACTAAAACAATAGTCGATTAAAATTAATCTTTTTATATATATTTATGCTTTTTATAGATTTTGGCGTGTGGTGTGCGATACATAATATAAAAAATAAAATGAACGAGAAAAGTGAAAGGAGGACGACAATTACTCGTACTCATTTTTCAACATTGACTAGACACGATAATCATTTTCTACATTGAACGAACAATGAAGGATGTATGTATACATTGCTTCATAATTTTTTTTATAATTTCAGATATTCATGTTAGATAGAAAACGCAGGAAGCTTTAACAATAATCTTTTTTACGCATTAGGCCCGTCGTCTAAACCGTTACACTAGACTGACGGAATTACTTATTAATTATATCATGTAGTTACCATACCTTAGCAACTCAGATACGCACGCTGCCAAATTCATTGAATATTAGTTGAAATAGCGGTTCTTGAACTAGGTACTGAACCAGATCGTGATTGGTTCCTTCGTGTACGGACCGCCATTGTTATTTTACGTCATTCTAGAAACTCGATTTACATGTTAACACCGAGACGGTCACCACTCGAACAGTCAATTATCATCGGATGTGGAAAGCCTATGCAAAATCCTCTCGACGTAAGCGTTTCTAGCGAACGAACCAAAGGAGTAGGACAGGCGGGTGTCGTGATGTTATTCTTTCTTCCCGTGTATGTTGTCATGGCACCGCTGGCAGACGCGCACGGGTCGCAGCGCGCGCAGGCGCCGCACGGGCGCCTCGTACCGCGAGCACCGCCCGCAGAACACGGCGCCGCACTCGCGACAGTGGTGCCGCCGCTCCAGCGCCGTGAAACGTACCTGTCATAGACGATCATACTGTACTAAGACCAATAATAACATTTTTTTTCTCCTACCTACGCCGAAAGTTCGGTTTTCCTCCAGCTATACAGGGAAGAAAGTCTAACTTTTCCTCCCTGGGTACTGACAAGTGCGCATGCGCCTTAGTGTCTACGTCTGCTCTCACGCACCTAAAATTCTTCGCCATTGTTGTGCTCGGATAAATTGCAATATTGTGTTTAGTGTAAAAGTGAAATAAACAAAAGGCAATAAAATTTAATAGTGAAGTATTTAACAAAGATGAGTTCATCAGACAGTTCTTATTCAATTAGTAGTAGTTTATTTAAAAATTAAAAAACAGTTAAATTGTTTTTTTACCCCCCGCCAGGGCTTCGCCCTTGGACCCCGGCTCAGTACTCCACGAACTTTCGGTCTGGTAGGAGAATAACATTTTTTTTGCTAAAGCCGCGCCATTAAAGAAACGAATCTAAAATGGCGGCGGCGATCACGCGCTCTCACTCTAAACTATTGCTGTCTTTAGTCTCGCACAGGGCGCGTACTGCATGCAAAAAAAATATCAGTTCTGACTTTGTTCTCAATCTCGACGCGCTCTGTTTTCTCTCAAATTCTATTGTTATTTGTTGCATTTGTTCGTTATTTCGTTGTTATTGTTATCGTTTTTTTGTGCCACGTGTAGTAAATAATATGACTGGCAGAAAAAGTGTCTACGCAAGTTGCATCCCAGATGAGACACCTCCCCCTCTGCCAGGGCACCAAAGTAAAGTAAAGTTCATTCTCATTTGTTTTATTTTATTTTTTTACATAAACAACTTTTTCTTTCTATCTTTCTTTTTATTTGTTGACCCTACCATCTGTCAGTGCAGGTACATAGACACAATTTTCGATTCGTTTCTTTATTGGCGCGGCTTATACAAAGTGTTAACTATGGAATTTACTATAAATATGTTCTTGGTGTACTGACTTTTGAAATGCTGCAAGTTACTAGATAATATTTAGTCCGGCTAGTGAGCCTGGTGTTGCGTGAATTTTTATAAAACACTTTAAATAGGCAAAAGAGGTTACGGCCCATCTCGTGTTAAGTGGTTACTGGAGTTCATATACATCACAACTTGAATGCCTACACCTACCTTTTAATATATATAAATTGTATTATTATAAATAAAATTTATTTCATAATTGAAACAGGGGCTTACTTATTATATATATTATTATTATATATATATAAAAAAATATATTTCATTGCTCGGTTAATTAATAGTATGCAGCAAAAAGTTATGCCAATTATTATATAAGATATTTGAAACATTTTACTAGGGTAACTATATATTTGAATGATAATTATTATACTGATAATTTAGTTTCTGCACTTACTTGACATTGCGTGCAATAAGGAGCAGTGTCGTCTCTAACCCAATGATCAGCAGGTCCCCCTTTTGCTCCCGAAGCTGAAGACATGTCCGGCGCAGACCAACGGAATATCTGTGAATTCGACGTTATCTTGTAACATAGAAATTGCAAAGCCCAATTAAAATATTACAATTACAATAATAAACACTGAGCGTGGAAGTGCTTTTTGCAGAAACTTATCGCAAAACGAATCAGTGATGAATATCGTAGTAAATTGTTAAATATAATACAATAATTCATCTTTTATTGTACTATGTTTTATTGTTTAAATTCAAAATCATTAATACAAAGTGTAATGACCATTTAATTCAATTTTTTTCTCAGATATCTTTATGATATGAATTTATAAGTTTTTTTTGTAACTATCCTTAAGATTTTTTTTGTATTGCCCTTGTAGGCAGACGAGCATACGGCCCACCTGATGGTGAGTGGTTACCGTCATTCATGGACCTCGGCAATGCCAGGGACAGAGCCAAGCCGCTACCCACCGCTTAATACTCTCCACAAGCCTCGTTTGAAGAAGGACATGTCATAGCGCTCGGCAAACACTGTGGAGGGGAGCTCATTCCATAGCCGGATGGTACGTGGCAAAAAAAGACTTGTGGAAACGCACTGTGGATGACTGCAGTGGCTTCAGGTAGTATGGATGAACTCTACTCCGGTGGCGGGCGGTGCGATGGTAAAAACGAGATGCCGGTATCATTTCGAACAATTCCTCAGAGCACTCCCCATGGAACATACGGTACAGAATACAGAGGGAACCGAAGTCTCTCCGCAGACCCAGAGATTCCAAAGACTGACTAGTTTGCAATAATTTTTTTTGTTATACATATAATATACTGCTGCATATAAATAATGTAAAAATGGGACAAGAAACATCCTTCTATTTATACAATTTACAAGTCAGTAATAATGGTGTATAGTTTACCCGTCCCCGCGCGTCCCCCACGGCGAGCCCGCGGCCGGAGCGCGGCGCGGCGGCGGCGGTGACGGCGGCGGGGCTCACGTTGTCGCGGCGCTCGTACGCCGTGTGCATGGTGAGCTTGCCGCGCAGCACCACGCGCCGGACCCACTTCACGTTGCACTCGCCTTCTGCATCACAGAGCGACATGAGCACAATACACCCCTATTCTTTTTTTTTTATTGCCTTTTTAGGCAGACAAGCATATGGCCCACCTGATGGTAAGTGGTCACCGTCGCTCATGGACGTCAGCAATGCCAGGGGCAGAGCCAAGCCGCTGCCTACCATTATTTCTTGATACAATCGTTCCTAGACCGTGGTCAATGGCAAAATTTCGATCTCGTGTCTAACGATATAGAATCATCATTCTCCTGCCCTTCTCCCAGTCACCTGGGGTCGGCGCAACATGTTTTCTCCTTCCATACTCTTTTATCATATACTATTTCTTCGTTCACTCCTCTCTTACCCATATCGTCTTTCACCCAATCCATCCATTTTTTCTTAGGTCTACCTCTTCCTCTATATCCTTCCACATTCATAGTTAACATTCTCTTACCAACCTCATTTTCATTTCGTCTGATCACATGTCCATACCATCCCAAACGCGCACTTCTCAGCCTCTCTGTAACAGGTGCCACTTTGAGACTTCCTCTAACATATTCATTCCGTATTCTATCCATTCTCGTTACTCCACACATCCATAGCAACATTCGCATCTCTGCTGCATGCAATCGTCTTTCATCCATTTCATTCACCTTACAATTATAGAATATTAGTTCAAAATACAAACAGAGTCAGAGAGAATAACATACGAAATAGTTTAAAAAGTTCCAGAATCAGTACCGATATCGGGCGCTGGTCTGGCGGCCGGCTTGTGAGCGGGGGAGGGCGAGGGCGGCGCGGAGAGCACTACGAAGGAGTCCGTGAGGCTGGTGTCGGACTTGCTGGTGCGCAGGCCGCCTTCCTCCCGCCCCTCCCCTGACGCGCCCGCCACCTCCATCGAACTGGACTCGCTTGATTCGCCGATGCTCCCTCCACCTGTTGAGTATGGCACATTCCCTACTCAAACACTGCAAACTGTCATCTGATATCGTTATTATTATTATTATTTTATTAGTAAACTACTTGATTTTATCAACATTACGCTATGAAAAAGTTCTTTTTTTAAATATAATCACTACATAGTATAAAACAAAGTTGCTTTCTCTGTCCCTATATATATCTGTCCCTATGTATGCTTAAATCTTTAAAAATACGCAACGGATTTTGATGTGTTTTTTTTTAATAGGTAGAGTGATTGAAGAGGAAGGTTTATATGTATAATAACTAGGAGTGGGTAATATCGGTTTTGCCGCGTATCGGCATCGTATCTATATATCGAGGATCAATATCGGATATTGAATCTATATATTGATGGATGCTAGTAGATTTTCTCGATTCATGATATTTGAGATTTGAAACGATACGCTGATATAATATCGTAGTAGATATAGATTCAAGTCAACGTCATACGGTTGGTTTTCTGTTTCTGATATCATTTTATTATATGATTTTAAAGTCTGATTGATTGAGTTCTGATGTAGTATATTTCATAATACTAAATACATATATTTTAGGTCACATCGCGACTTCGTCCGCGTGTATTAGCTTAAAGTGAGTGAGTATTGCCTAGCTGAAGTCTCGAGAAAACATTGCAGGCGTATTTAGAAGTTCATTTGATAATATTTACATATATTTCTCTATTTACATATTTTACACTTTTTATAAAGTATTTTTACACAGTTAACTTTTTACAGATCCTACATGGCTAAAATTATAATTCAAATCTTTTTTTACAAAGGTTTACATTTAAAAAGGTAAGCTGCTTCACTTTTGATGATGAGAGCCGAGTTCGTCGATCATTTATAATCAATCCAGTTTTACTAAAAATTCTTTCGCATGGAACCGACGTTGCCATAATATTGCCATATCTTTTATAAAGTTTCGCTAGATTAGGGTATGTGAATTTATGTTTACGCCACCATTCCAGAGGACAATTCCAAGTCGTCCCCTTGAAAACGGGTAAGACATCATCATTTAGGTATGTGTCAATTTCCTTTATGGCTTTTGATAGTGGAGTTCCAACGGTCTGTTTTTGACCAACTATTTCATTAAGGATGGCCCACGGAGAGAATTTATCGGCTTCGTTGTTTTCGGAAATCGAGGCATGAATCTGATCTTGTGCAGACTCCTGAGTCTCCTGTAGCATGATCCCCATCAGAAGATCTTGCACACGTTTTTTGGTGTTTTTTGCCTCATTTTCGTCAGAAAATACGGCTAGTTTGTACCTTGGATCTAGGAATGTACACACAGAAAATGTTTCACTTATTTCAACATTTGTGAACCTCATTACTAGTCCTGATCTTAGTTTATAAATGATTTCCTTCGAAAGCCCACAAAATTCTTCTATTAATAATTTGTCGCATGCTGTTGTCAGACATCGTGTCATGACTATGACTGAGCTACCAGTCATATATTTTTCACCGCTCATTGATTCAGTTGCTTCATGAAAGGGCTTTAATATCTTTGCTATTTCGGCAAGCAACAACCACTCATCATTTGTAATTATTGGTAAATCTTTTTTTAATATTGCCACTGTCGATCTGAGGTACTGCTCGAGATCAACAAATCGCCTAACCATTTGAAAGGTGGAGTTCCAGCGTGTCGGAACTTCCTGAATTAAGCGCTTTGGGATGCAATTTGGCTGGTCATTCGTTTGGGCTTTTAAAAGTTTTTCCAAGGCAGTGCTGCTACTTTTAAAAAAGCGTACAATTTTTTTAATTTTTTCTAATAAATTCTGCAGTATCTCATCATTAGAAATAGCGTTTCGCACAATCAAATTCAAAGTATGACCATAACATCCATAATGCTTCCAACCGATGTTAGAAATGGCTCTCTGTATATTGGCAGCATTATCTGTTATGACGAAATTTATTTTATTAGTCAGGTTCCATTCCCTTACCATCTCAATTAAAACTGCCTGAATATTATCACTCGTATGGGACTCTTGAAAGTTACTGCAATCGAGTAAGCAACTTTTCAGCTCATAATCGTCTGTGATAAAATGTCCCGTAACAGCCAAATAGGATTCATTAGCCCTCGACGTCCATAAGTCTGCGGTAAGGCAAATGTTTTCTATTTCTAATAGGTTTAATTCAGTTTTAAGAGTTTCTTTAGTCTTATTAAATAAAGTTGGAATCATGACGTTTGAAATTGTTTTTCTAGTAGGCAGCTGGTAGCCTGGAATCCAACGAACAAATTTTTTAAAAGATCTTTCTTCTACCAATGTAAAAGGTTGATAACTATCGACAAACAAATCGAGAAGATCACTGTCTATTTTCCTTTTAAATTCTCCTGAAATTTTTTTTGGGGTGCTATACTTTTCAATTTGTTGCTGTCGTATTTGATGGGTTGTTGCTACAGCAGACACATGGGACCCTGATGGGCACACTGCTGGTCCTGTTAAGGTGGCTGTGGTGGTAGTTGATGTTATAATTCTTGTTATTGTAACATGTGGCACTGATGGTGTAGTATCGACAATATTCTGTTTTTATTTCTTGCTGTCCACTCGTTAGTCTTAAATATGCATCTAAATGTCTGTTTTTTAAATGTGCCTTTAAATTCCCCGTAGTACCTTTATAGCTATATAAGTCACCACAAACACGACATTTAGCCTTTTTATCAACCTCATTTGACTTATCAAAAAATTCCCATAAAACACTGGAATTTGTAGGAGCCATTATTGTTTTTAAGTGTCACACAATTATTATTATTTTAATATAACTAAGTACCTATTTACTAATTACTACGTGCACTGTTATTATTTACACACTATTTTATAAATCACACACTGCAAAATTAAGTCGAAATCTTATTATAAATTATTTACAAAGTTTATGTTAATATAAAAGTTTCTAAGATTTCAAACGCTTAATACAAACTACAAATGAACTCAACTATTTGGATTCAACTAAAAATAAAAATTGTGCATTTAAAAAATCACACACATAAACTTAAGTATTTACATTTACAAGTATAAACACTTGTCCAAAAATTTTAGTTCAAGGTCAAACCGCGTGAAATTAAATGCAACAATGCAAATAGGCTATACTGCATTCAAGTTAGGGTCGAAAGTTGAAACTTCTTTCTTAAATTGTATCCTGCTGATACGCTAAGAATAATCTACAGACGTATGGACTTAAATATAAGGTTTACAATTGTATGGATAATGCCTGTTTCTGTTTCATTCATCACATGATATCCCTATCGTGCGCTCACTCACTCTGGCCGATTCGATACGAACCAAACGAATATTGCCGATATTCACGAATCGGTACGATATGCCGATGCGCATCACATCGAGCAATATCGTGTATCGGCTGATATCGCTATATAGATTTCGATTCACGAATCGGTGCGATACGCCGACGCATCACATCGAGCAATATCGTGTATCGGCTGATATCGATATATAGATTTCGTGCGGGGCGATATCGGATTCAACGATATTGCTGCGATATATAGATATTGAATCTATATACGATTTATATCACCCACTCCTAATAATAACATCCATTAAATAGTGGAGAAATACTGTTATCAATAATAAATTACAGTTACTTAAGCGAAGCGAGGGCAGGTCGCTAGTAAAAAATAAAAAAGACATTTGATGTGTAGAGAGGAGATGCATGTGACTAGGACATGTATGAAAATGGTAGTGCAAGGTAGAAGGGGAAGAGGTCGACCGAAGAAGACTAGGATGGCGTGTGTGAATGACGATATGAGAGAGAGAGGGTGAGTGTTGAGATGACGGTTGATAGAAGAGAATGGAATAGAAAAATTCGCTGTGCCGACCTCACCTAGTGAGATAAGGTAGAGACAAAGAAGAAAAATAAAAAATAAAAAACAATCATTAGAATTTTATTACTTACTTTTCCTGTACAACGGATTCGCCTTTGACTTCCGCCTCAGTATTACGTTTCCTTGCTTCTGAAGCTTACATCGGTGTGTCAGATTTTCTTTGTCATCATCAACTTCCTTCTCGTTGTCGTAATCCTGTTTGACTTCATCACAAGAATCGACAATATGTTCGTCCTTTTGTTCAAATCTTTCATCGTTGTCGCTGCAAATGTCTTTCTCGTCGTGTCTGCGAGCGGACTCCTTTGCACTAGTTTCACAGGCATCGGACAGAGAACTTTCTGATGCTGATTTTACTAAACGACCTAAAAGTAAGATTGCTAATTATCTAACTATCACAAAGAAAAAAAAAATAGTTTAAAAAATGCTAACAAAATACGCTTTTATCGAAAATCCAACTAAAAAATAGAAAATAAATTTTAATAAATTTGAATTAATTGATATTTCAATTTTTTCTTACACTATTGTGTAAGAAAAAATTATTTTATTTCATAAAAAAGCGTGAGGTGCGTGGTATCAGTAGTTATAAATATTTTATGAACCGATATGAGCAGAAGGGTTATTTTGATAATATCCTGAAAAGCAGGAGGATAAATGTTTTTTAGTTGAATTTCAATTTTTTCAATGTTTTTTTTAATATTGAATTGTCATCGGTCCTTAATAAGTACACCAAATTTCGAATATATACGTCTGAAGCTAATAAAAGCGTATTAAAAAGTACTAAAACTCGAACTATGAAGTAATTTTTTCAACAAGTAGTTATAAGAATTCAGCTTCTAAGTATAACATTAAATTTACAACTTACCATCAGTTTCTTGTGATAGACTCATCTGTTTAACCAATTCTTCAACTCTTTTGATAGCTGCCTCAGTTTCTATGGGCTGAGGATCATTAATCTTCACATCAGCATCGACTGTTCTCTCACTCTCTGTTCTCAACTCCTCGGTGTCCAGTTCCGATGATTTTTGTTCTTCTTTCCCTTTGTCTACATCAGCAGAGCTCGAGGCAGGGTCAACACTAACATCGCCACAGTCTAAGCTTTCATCGACTTGACTCTCTGATGTATCCGCTATGTAGTCTATGGACCACATCTAATGAAACATACTTGAGTTGTTTATTAGGTCATCAATCATATCGAAATTAATATGTTAATACGTGAAGCAAAAACTTTGTGAAAATTATGCGGACGGAGGATTATGAAATTTCCCACGCTTATGGAGAATATAGAATGCAGAATGCTATTTTTTTTTAACTATGCATAAAAATACATTAAATCAATAAATAAAACATTACACAAATTACCACGTATTTGACACACACACGCATATATACTCTTTTGTTTATTGTTAGTCTGTGTTCAACTTGAGAATAGATTAACATTGTTTGTCTTTAGTATTATTTGTTTAGTGTAGACTTCCCGAAATCTGTGATTATAGAAGTAAGGTCTTTGACAATAGAAACTTATAATTTAAATTAATAATTACTGTCGAATTTCGACTACTGGACCACTACTAAATAAAGACGAGTGAATGAAGGGATTAAGTACCATTCTTAAGATTTTTGAGTTTTTACATTGAATGAAGGTGTTGTGTGGCTATAAAACGTATTAGACCTTAAAACTCCGGGTTTAATGGCATTTTTTTAGAAATTGCATGTGATGGTGGAGTTGTGTACGAAGAAAAAGTACAAGTAACAAAAGTTTGTTTCCCCTTTACTCAAAATTAACAGATTGTACCATATCCTCTTCCTCCACTCATATCTTCAAATGTTAAACCAACTAGTGTTGGTTAGGTTTGTGCATTGTGAACGTATATGGACTGAGTGGTATACGAACCCGGACGACCCCGTCCGACGAGCCCGTGATGACGACGTTGAGCGGGTCCCACTCGCGGGTCTGGCTGAAAGCGACGCACAGAATCTGATGCGACCGTTCACGCCCTCCCGCCGTGTCCACGCCGCCCAGCAACGTGCCGTTGATGGACCACAGATACAACCAGCTGCCGCGACACGTGGCTATGTCGCCCTGGAACAAACAGACAAGAACCGCTTTCATCGAATCCAAACCTTTGCGTGACGTTTAAGACTTCGTCAAACAGAACGCGTCCTTAGCGCTGCGTTTTAACGTCGCGCTTTTTTCATGTCACATAAATTGACTAGATGAGTCCAACGCTCCTTGACGCAACGCATTCGCCAAATCATAGTGCCTTTCGATAGCAGTGTGAAAATTTAAAAGTATTAAGATGTCGAATGATTCAGATGTGGCATTGTATAAGCACGAGTATTTTCTAACTAATTCTATCAATTTTTCGGGAATTATCCATTATTTTAATACACATTCACTTGGACACTAAAATGAAATTTGTAAAAAATTACAACGCCTGAAAAGCCTTTAGGATTCGTCAAACAGAACGTGTAGGCAGACAAGCATACGGCCCACCTGATGGTGAGTGGTTACCGCCGCCCATGGACTTCAGCAATGCCAGGGACAGAGCCAAGCCGCTGCTTACCGAGCTTATAAAATGCCACATCTGGATCACTCGAATCTTAATACTTTTAAATTTTCAGACTGCTATCGAAAGGCACTATGATTTGGCGGATGTTACGTTGCGTCAAGGAGCGTTAGGCTCGTCTAGTAAATTTGTGTGATATGAAAAGAGCGCGACGTTAAAACGCAGCGCTAAGTACCCGTTCTGTTTGACGAAGCCTTTAATTAACAAAACTTACGGTTAAGTCGTCGATGGCGAGCGCGGACACGGGGGGGTGCGGGCCGCGCGTGTTGTCGGGCACCAGTTGCCGGATGAAGGAGCCGCGTTCGACGTCCCAGACGATGACCTGCCCGTCCCGGCTGCCGCTCACCACCAGGTTGTAGGCGGGGCTGGCCGCCAGGCACGTCACGGCCTCCTCGTGACCGTACAGACACACCTTGACCGACAGCCGACGCCGGCGAGCCAAATACTGCCACACCGTTACGACCTGCGAATAATTTGATACGAATTACATTTGAAAATTTAAATTTATTGCAGAGAAAGCTGAACGATCCTATACTAGAATAAATCTCATCGTCCAAGCGATACGATAATTCATTGGAGGAACTTCGACCTTATTTATCTAAATAACAAGCGGCCCGCTCCGGCTCCGCTCGGGTCTCTAACAAAAATTTCAACTATATTAGACGTTGTTTTATTTTTTTAAATAAAAAAAACCACTTATTGCTGCGTAACTATAATAGTTAGACATATGCTGTCGCGAAACTTTTTGTAAATAATAATGTGTTCTACAAAATCGTAGTACATTCTTTTATTTTATCATGAATAGTTTTCGCAGGGCACGCGATGTAAATAATATTTTAGGTTATTTTTTTACACCTTGGGTTACATTATTGGAGTTTTAGTAAGGACCCTAATTTTTTTCAAAAAAGATTATTATAGCCTGTCACTCGGGAATAGTGTAGCTTCCAAACAGTGAAAGAACTTTTCAACTCAGTTCAGTAGTTTCGGTGCCTATTCAATACAAACAAACAAATCTTTCCTAATTGATATAGATTAGTCTTGAATTCTGACATCTTTGATGTTCCGAAGCCGCTGATCTCCAAAGTAATAAAGAATGTATTCCTAATGGAATACAGCTTTGTATTCTTTATAAACAATTACTCACGGTACTGGTGCCGGCGGTCACGATAGTCTTGGCCGAGGGGCAGACACAAGCCACAATTTCCCCACAGGACTGCGCCACAGATTCGCACACGAACACCGCCTTGTCGTTGTCGTAGTTCCCAATCCTCAAAGAATGATCAGCGAAGCCCCAAGCCACGTACTTGTTGTACGAGGGAGGCATCAACACTTTGTTCTGTTCTACTGCTAGGATCGCTTTATCTGTATATAATATTTGACCGACGGGGCCTTTCACTTCTGCGGAATGTGTAGAGATAATTGATTTTAGAATTTCAGTAATATCTTATAGGTAATTTTTATGTCTAATTGAACCAATATTTTAAGATAATTTGTTCCAATATTTTAAGATAATTTGTTTTTATTATTCTCATTTTTTCAACAAATTTTACCATAATTAAGTAAACATCTTCCTTCATCTCCAGAACTTATTACAACTTAAAATGTTATAAAGTACCTATCCGATGATTTGTAAATTATCAGTATCTTCTTATACATTACAAATTGTATAAAACAATATATTCATAACGAACAATATTTTCTGTGGTAATAAAATATTATACATTTTTATTCGAGCCAATTTAAGAGATATGTACGAAGCAAAGACATTTTACTATGTGTATTCGGTTTTCGCTGCATACTAAGATTCATAATATGAAAATCACATTACTTTTCGGTAGGGTTCGTGCAATCTTGAAGTTGTCGGTATTACTATATAGCTTAAGTGCTTATGTCGTCAAAAATCCGTTAGAAGTGAGAGCAATAGTTACGCGAGTTTTTCACGCGTATTTCCAGAAAAATACACGTGCATTTTTTCTTGTACCTATTAAATTTATTTAGAGAACGCAGAAAAAGATAAAAGCAAAGTATGAATTGTCAAATTTCGCAGTACAGATATGGAACTGCTCTGACGAGGTTATCAATCATTTGATCCTCACATTATGAATTATCAGTTTGATAAAATACTGTATAAAACGACAATTTATTTATTATGCAAGTATTATTCATTTCGAATTATAAATAATAGGCGTCCTAATCCTAATCGATCAATTATTACTCACCTTTTACTGGTTGTAAAGAAGGCCTCAAATTTTCTAGATTGTGGAAGAACAATTTTTCAGGTGGAGTGATACCTTGAGATGGTATTATGTTATTAGGATCTAATATCGTGGAGCTCCTTTGCGACATTTTCTTACTGGGATGAGCCTTTTTGAACAACTGTTTAGGGATCTGTCCAAAGTTATTTATGAAGCCAATGGTGGCGTTCTTTTTAAGGGGATCATCAATACTGAAACAAGACAACATTTTCACATTAAAATATACAAGTACTAAGTGATGATGCTTTACAATCGATTTCCATATTATTTTCTGACAAATATATTCTATAGATTCTCACTTGTAAATATCAACGTTTCCTTCGTAAAACAAATGATGGAATACGTTAGATGAGTCAACTGCCGGTTGTCCTTGTTGTTTGTATCCGAAAACTAAGTCGATCCAGTGGTGGAGTCTGTGAGAAACGTAATCAGACTCCAGCGCGGCGCGGTGCAGACGTATGAACTCGCGAGGATCCCCCTTGGCCCACGGCGGCAACACCACGTCACCCAGGGCCACGCCGGACTGCTTACAACCTGACCACAATCGATCCTAAATTTAACTCAATCTTGAGTTTTCATGTTAAGGGATAAAACTTAATTTTTTTTAAATAAATCACTGTGGTTAAGGTTTCAAATAAATTGATAGTTAAATAGACTTACCCAGATCAAAATTATTCGAATTGACTAAAAACTCTGGTAAATAAAAGAATTCTGGAATCAATTCTTTCACGTCGGCCATATTGTGTTTAGAAGCTGAGTTCCACGCTTCCTTTATCGAATGAAACATTCTGAAATAAACCAATATTGATTTTTTTTTATTGCTTAGATGGGTGGACGAGCTCACAGCCCACCTGGTGTTAAGTGCTTACTGAAGCCCATAGACATCCACAACGTAAATGCGCCACCTACCTTGAGATATAATTTCTACGAATAGTTCTACGTATAGTTTAAGTATAGTTACAATGGCTGCCCCACCCTTCAAACCGAAACGTATTACTGCTTCACGGCAGAAATAGCCGGGGTGGTGGTACCTACCCGCGCGGACTCACAAGAGGTCCTACCACCAGTAAATTAGTAACGATATATGTACCACTGAGCAAATATTTTTAGTTTGTATTATATTTATTTACCTGTCAGCTAAATCAAAATGGCCGCCTTGGAGTCTCAAGAAGTGTTGCGTGAATGGTTCCATACGCACTAAGTACGAGCACACGATCATGGCGGAAGAGTAGTGCGTGCCGTAGTGATACGGAGGCGTCTCGCCGTGAGGATCGTCCCACTCCTGAAAACACAAACAATCTTCTTATCCATAACATCACTTTATTGCCAGAAACAAAATAGCGTTATCAGCTGACAGTCACATATAAAAAAAAACGATGGTGTGATTTTTCCGATTACACAATAAAGAAAGTTATCGTTCGAACCTTAGAATGGTCTAACCTCATTTCTATGTTCATTTTATTAATTTTATGACATGTCATTGTATCATGTTTTATAAACTCGTATTTTTATCGTGTCCATATTAATTAAAAAGACAAAGGTAGTGAAAACAAAACACTAATCAAAAACAAAATTCCGAATTTGAAAATAGAAATTCATATCCTTGAAATAAAATTCATTTGAATTTAGTATTTATTGCCAGCTATACATAAATTACGTTTCAAACGACCAGTATTTTACCTATGGCAACTACATAAGTAGAGACCTAATAAAATATGAACTGTAGTCACCAGTTTACTCGTACCTTATATCTCTTTCTGAATTGTTCCAATCGTTCAGGATTTTGCGCTCCCATTGGTTTAGTAAGATCCCGGAACGTCGCCGGGTCGTTTAGATCCAGCTCTAAGGTATCATAGTCGGCAAGAATCCACGGAAACACAGGGTACTGCATGAGGTCATTATACGACCGCCCAGCGAGGGTGTTCAAGTGCATTAAATATTGGAAGTTTGATATTTCTCCTCGCTGTAACAATTTTTTTCTAATTTAGTTTTCACGTTTTCATAAGGAAATACACCACTTTTTGGAAATTATATAGAATTAACGAAACACGTACATATAAATGTCTATAAACTCTTATAAAGCACTGAACATGACGCATGACGTCATAATGGCACCGATATAACAAATTAACGCCAAACTCTTACGAATGAAGGCAATTACTATGTACACGGAGTATCGAAAAACAGAAGTTTATTTCACATTTAATAATGTAGAACACGATAAATCCTATGTTTATATTAAAAACATTTACTTGTTTAAGAATATCGTCCTAATACCTAGTAGACTAGCTTTAGTATCATATTTCTTTATTTAATTTATTTGTTTGCGCGTGTTGCTATTAGTTTACTGATTTCACACACACGTACACGCACGCACATGAATATCATATACGAAAAAGATAATAGATAAGTTGGATGAGTATGACCTACCAGCCACCGTTGCGTGACGGAGGTGTCTCCGATGAGCGAGGCGAATAGGCCGGCGGGCTGCTCGACGGGCACGCCGCGCTTCTGCCCCGCCACCGAGCCCGCCGCGCTGTCCGCCATGCCGGTCGCCAGCGCCGTGAACCTGCTGTACACCTACACAACGAATACCCCATTCAGATTTATATAAAGGAAAAATTCAATAAAATCAAGAATAAATGATAGTCTCCAAAACGAAGCGAGGGCGAGTCGCTAGTTAATTTAATATGTACCTATTGAAGTAACATTTACCTTATTTCTAACTTTCCTGGGGAAAGCCAATAAGTAATTTCTTCCATCGCTGGAAAAAACTTCTAGAGCTATCGGTTGTAATAAATATCTTCTTTTGTGCACTTCCCTAAAAAACAAAATTATTTTTAAATTTTTCGTTATCACAGAAAAAAATGTGTGAGCATTTTATAACTAAATAAAAAAGTGTATGTGCCCATAAGTTCACACCAACAGACTTTAGGGTCTTTATTAATAGATGCGGTGTAAATAATATTAGTTTACACCTGTTTTCTTCAATCGTGTTATTTTCACAAATTTAGTTAAGTTACATATCTATTTACAAAAAATTTGTTAAGAAAAAGGAACATTAACATACATTAACAGTATCGTATTTTTTTACCTAATATCTTCATATAAAAATTTAGAGCACTGTCGTTGGTTACTTCGCTGTATCCCTTGGCTGGGAAGTATAGGTTCGTAATCGTCGGGACAGCTGTCCAAGTCGCGTATTTCTCGATTTTTCAACAACGTAAACCCATCGATGACGTAACAATGCTCACGTCCGAACAGCAGAAGTCCTTCAGTCGTGTCTAAGCCTTGAATTCTTGCGCAGCGGAACATATGTGAAATCTGGAGACAAGATTTTCGTTACCTTTTCAGTATTCGAGTAATAAATTTTAAATACATTCAATTCTGAAACGGTATTCCAATTATTATACAATTTTTGGAAAACATATCTCATAAATGGTCTTGGAATAGCGATTTATAGTTTTTTTTTTTTTTTTTTCGGAGCGTTGCTGTTTTATTTTACTGGTACTGCACCTTCTCGTGGTGTTCCAATAGCCTAAGAAGAGTCTGATTATCCGGAGGAGGTGTTGGTTGTTCATCTTCGTCTTCATTATCTAGGCCATCTTCGTTTGCTATAACACAAGATAATTATGATATTTATTAGCGGTTCAGAGCCATGGCGGGTCGGTGCCTCATTTCCGGCACGAAGCCATATTGACTTCAAATCACTAATATGAAGGGCTGAATGTTTCAGTGCTGTTAAGACTGTACTTATTTCAACATGAACGAATTCTGATGATGTTTTTATTTATTTATTTAAAAGCTTCTACTTCACTGTAATCCTTTTTAAATTTTACCAAGATCTACCCGTTAGTTTCTGAGTTATACTTAATGCATATTTGAATTGACTTACGACTACATTGATGATATTAAAAAAAAAAAATTGTCTATTTTGATTCAGAATAAATTTTATAACTTCTTAAGCTGTTTCTGTAAGTATATGAAAGAACTTTAATTTGGGCAATATTGTGTAACATTTACCTTCTCCAGAGGCTTGGTTCGTGCCCCGACTAACAACGCCGCTGCTGACTAAATCGGAAGGCGACCCGTCCTCATTCGCCACCACATCCACTGAGTTTGTTTGACTCGTGCTGCGGGAGAAATAGAACGTCATCTAGAATATTTGAATGTACTATTAACACGTCGTTTGACGGTTCGATTGTTTTATTTTATTGCTTAGATGGATGGACGTGCTCACGACCCACCTGGTGATAAATGGTCACCACAGACATCTACAACGTAAACGACGCCACCCACCTTGAAATATGATTTCTAAGGCCTCACTTTTAACAACGGCTGCCCCACCCTTCAAAGGTGGCACCTACCATTTTTATTTTGTTGCCCTTGTAGGCAGACGAGCATACGGCCCACCTGATGGTGAGTTGTTACCGTCGCCCATGGACTTCAGCAATGCCAGGGGCAGAGCCAAGCCGCTGCCTACCGCTACCAGTGCGGACTCACCAGATGTTCTACCACCAGTAAATGTATGTGTGAGTCTATGAACGTACTTGGCTACGGGCTCTTCGAAGTTGTTAATTTCGGGTGTCTCGACGCTGTCGTCCTCGTCCAATATAGCGCCAGCCGTCCGCCATTGCTGATACACGCGGTAATATTCCTTGCTGTCTAAGCTTTGGGCGACTTTGTACTTTAATTGTTTCTGAAATAAAATTAATTGGATATAATAAGCCGAAACGCTAATAGTGTTGTGCTTTAACATTTTTTTTTGAGTTACGCATAGTTACTTATCAGTATTCATTATTATTTTTCTTTCCAAACCGATAACCACAAGGTGACTACTAGAACGCAATAATTGACTATTTTCGCACGTTACAATCGAATAGCTATGTACAAACATTTGACTATCTGCTCGTATTTGACAGTTTCTTAGTATGCATAATAATATATCGTCTTCTCGCATTAAAACTGTATAGTCTCAAAACTTATTAATTTTACAGGAGGTGTTTTAAAGGTTTAACGTGTGGTTTATTTTTAATATTAATCATCTTTGTAACATTTTTTTTACCACTTACATTATCTATCTTTTAAAGTAAGATAAAATTATGTATTGTATGATGGTGAGTGGTTACCGCCGCCCATGGACTTCAGCAATGCCTGGGGCAGAGCCAAGCCGCTGTCTACCGCGAAATTATGAGAAAAATACTGGTGATACCAAATGATTCCGCATATTAACTCAATTTCGAATATTTTTGGAAAGACGATATGGGTGTTTTACAAACGTACGTTATCTGGGTTGTCGAGGTCGGCCCTGTAGGGGTAGTGCGCGTAGAAGAGATGGTTCCGACGCAGCATCTTGCGCATGCGGCAGGGTCCCTCGGTGCAGTCGAGCGCCCACTTGTCGAGCGGCGCGGGCCGCGGCGGGCCCCACAGCGCGCGCTCGCGGGTGAGCTCCCGCCACGCGCCCGCCCACTCCGCCTGCACGTAGCGCGTCGTGTGCGCGCGCGTGTTGGCCGCGCTCGCACGCTCCTTGCACCACGCCTGTCTGCAACCGACGACCGACACCACGTTTTAATTCCTTTTTAATCTAAGAGTTACGCTATATTTGTTTTAAAATCAAACCCGCAAAATTATAATTTGCATAATTACTGGTGGTTAGGACCTCTTGTGAGTCCGCACGGGTAGGTACCGCCTATTTCAGCCGTGAATCAGTAATGCGTTCCGGTTTGAAGGTTGGGACAGCCGTTGTAACTATACTGAGACCTTAGAACTTATATCTCAAGGTGGGTGGTGCATTTACGTTGTAGATGTCCATGGGCTCCAGTAACCACTTAACACCAGGTGGGCTGTAAGCTTGTCCACACATAAACTACTCAAAACAAAATAGGGCCCACCATGTTTTATAAATGAATTTTACAGATTCTTTTTCTTTTTCAGTTTTTATGATTAGGAATGAATAAATTAAGGTTTTTGAAAGTGTGTGAACATTAACAAGAGCAAGTTTTGCCAATTTTATAGAATTTAGTCAAAATTTAGAGTTTTTAGGAAAGTTGACAGAAATTATTGATTTAAGTAAAGTTTGATTTTGATTTTTATTATTGACTAAATCAATGAGTTTGATGGTGCTTAATAGCGAGTNTGGTACTTATGCAGTGGGCGTACACTGTGGTACTTATGCAGTGGGCGTACACTGTGGTACTTATGCAGTGGGCGTACACTGTGGTACTTATGTGGTGGAATTTTAGTAATCAAAAATAAAAACTTATCTTTGAGTGTTGATTTTGTTGCTCGACCATGCTGATTTGTGAAGTAGATGTATAGGCTCATCGGCTGTTGCTGGGGGGTAGTCTTCTTCCGCCGATATGGTTAAATGGTCTCCATGTTGCTGAGCGGAGGCGGCATGTGATCCCACTTGATTTATTCTGATGTGTCATCTTCACCCTGTAGGTCGTAATTTGGTTGTGTTTGTAGTTCTTCACGTGAGGTTGATGGAATGGGCTCGGTTGGTTCTGGAGTAGGATCTGAGTAAGTGACTAGTTTCCCGCCGATACGGTCAACTGATCACCAGGTTGTGGAGCACGGCGTAGCTGATCTTGGGCGACCTTGCGGGGTTGTCCTCGACCGATATCAAATAACGGTCATTTTCCAGTATTCTATAGACTTCATGTATTTGAGGGTTGCAATGACCCTTCCAACTCTGGAGCGATAGCATGGATATTTATTCCAATATTGACGTAGTACTCCTTGAATTCGCCAAAGAACTCTCTTCCTCCATCGACTATTATTTGAACCGGTGCACCAAATAGATGCACAGCACGTTTTAGAGCCGCTAATGTATGCTGATCATCTGGAGTACCCAGCTTCCCTGCTATGTCCATATGAATAACTTGGAAGGCAGCCGTCGGTTTTTGTATCGGGTGTAATTGGGCTTGAATGGCCCTGGATCTTCCTTAGGATGATCGGCATATGACACAGTTATCCACAAATGTTTGAACAGTAGAACTCATTTTGTTGAACCAATAAGTCGGATTTTCCCAGCCGGGGTATTATGAAAAGAGTTAATAATGCTCCATTGAAAGGACTTGGGAACGACTATACTGAGCTGTTGACCGAAGGTGGGGTCATTGAGCTTCTTCTTTAGGATATTGTCCTCCAAAACACAATCTTCTATTGAGTTATTATTACTGAGGCTGTCTATTATTGATCGTGGTTCATCGTCCCGTCTCTGTTTAACTTTAAGCCAGTTTATGACCCGTTACGCGTTCACGTTTGAAGTCAGTGAACGTTCGCGTTTGAAGCAAGTTTCGTAAGTGTGGCCTGGTTTCTTACAGTAGGTACAGGTAGGTACAGTTGTTGTTTTCGAATCCACATTGTTCTTAGCTTCAGGTTTAGTTTCAGAAGGCTTGAATCTACAGTCGTTAGTGTTGTGGTTCGTCTTTTTACAAATACGGCAGCTTGATGTAGATGGTGTATGGTCCGAAAAGCGAGGACGTTTATTATATGTAGTGGAACTGGAGCTTGGATGACTACGTTTCTTCCGTGTGGATGTTGCTATTGAGATGAGCTCAGGAACAGTTGTTGCCCTGGTATTCAGTAGTTCAATACGCAAACGCTCGTCATTTATGCATCCAATCACTGCCTCTACGGCGTGTTCGTCTCCCAGCTTGTCCTTGGTGATTCTTCGCCACAAGATCCAAGCGCGTGACAGGAACTCCGCAATGTCTTTTGTCGAGTCGTACTCATGTTCTCTAAATCGAGCTATGTCTCGAGAATAGCGGTTTTCTGGCTCGAATGTCGTGATAAGATTGTTGCGCAGCTCAGCCCACGAAGCTGCAGTGACCATCCAATTGTCAACCCACATTTCCGCTCTTCCTTTTAGGAGGCTGCCAACTTTCATACGTATGTCAAAGTCGTTTAGTCGATAAGTCTCGATGGCTTTGTCGATATGTTGACACCACTCACGTACTCCCACATTAGTATCGGGATCAAATGTTGGTAGGTAAATATCATTAATACGTATCTTAGTTTCTGCTGGTGTATTTAAGCGTTCCGACATTTGCTGCATCACATGCATCATCTGCATGATGAATTGTGGCGGTACGCTGCTCATCGGTGCGTTAAGCAATGCTGATTGTGGCTGTTCCTGTTCCTGTTCCAAGTGACTCCCAGTATTGCCTGTAGTATTTAATCCATGGTGTGGTTCTGTTTGTAATGTAGCTTCAGGTTGTTGCTGAGCGGAGGCGGCATGTGATCCCACTTCTGATAACGGAGTAGATACAAAAGCAATGTTTTTAAAAAGTGTGACGTCACGGTTATTACTTTCTTGATGGTGACTCATATTTGGGTTACTAAAAGAAAACTTCACGAGAACTGCGTATATTGCACGAGAAGCGTAACAACTTTACAGAGAGATCCGTACAGTACAACGGCTCGGACACGAATGAATAAACGCTAGACAGCACGGCCGTATTTATAGGACTTCGTACACGTCAGCGTGTTTACAAGTATTAAACACGTGAGCGTGTTTACAAGATTTTAAAGTATTGAAATTACAATAAAAGGGACCGTTTAACATCAATTTCTTATCACAGAGTAATTAGTTGATGATCAGTAGGTAAATAGTCATATTTGCGCCGACATATATATATATATTTTACACGTAATAACGTATGTAAATCAATAAAATCTTATAAGATTGACACTTATTATTATCTTACATTTCAAAAACAATTTCTTGTTTAAGAATATCGTCCTAATACCTAGTAAACTAGCTTTAGTATTATATTTCTTTATTTAATTTATTTGTTTGCGCGTGTTGCTATTAGTTTACTGATTTGAAATGTAACAAACCTAATTTTTTTTTTAACATTTTTAGGTACCTCAGTAAAAAAATCGCAACACACACACACATACAGTCACACTCACTCACACATACACACACACGCACGCACGCACGCACACACGCACGCACGCGCGCTCCACACACACGCACATGAATATCATATACGAAAAGATAATAGATAAGTTGGATGAGTATGACCTACCAGCCACCGTTGCGTGACGGAGGTGTCTCCGATGAGCGAGGCGAATAGGCCGGCGGGCTGCTCGACGGGCACGCCGCGCTTCTGTCCCGCCACCGAGCCCGCCGCGCTGTCCGCCATGCCGGTCGCCAGCGCCGTGAACCTGCTGTACACCTACACAACGAATACCCCATTCAGATTTATATAAAGGAAAATTCAATAAAATCAAGAATAAATGATAGTCTCCAAAACGAAGCGAGGGCGAGTCGCTAGTTAATTTAATATGTACCTATTGAAGTAACATTTACCTTATTTCTAACTTTCCTGGGGAAAGCCAATAAGTAATTTCTTCCATCGCTGGAAAAAACTTCTAGAGCTATCGGTTGTAATAAATATCTTCTTTTGTGCACTTCCCTAAAAAACAAAGTTATCATAAAATTTTTCGTTATTAATAGAAAAAAATAATTATTGAGTATTTTATAACTAAATAAAAACCTATGTGTACGCCCATAAGTTCATATCACAGACATTAGGGTCTTTATTAACAGACACAGTGTAAATAAAATTAGTTTACACCTGTTTCCTTCAATCATGTTATTTATCAAATTTAGTTAGGTTCACATTTTAGTTAATATAATAAATTATTTAGTTCAATTTAATTAGTTAATTTAACAAGTTTTTTATCAAATTTTGTTAATAAAAAGGAATATTAACATGCATTAACAGTATTGTATTTTTTTACCTAATGTCTTCATATAAAAATTTAGAGCACTGTCGTTGGTTGCTCCGCTGTATCCCTTGGCTGGGAAGTATAGGTTCGTAATCGTCGGGACAGCTGTCCAAGTCGCGTATTTCTCGATTTTTCAACAACGTAAACCCATCGATGACGTAACAATGCTCACGTCCGAACAGCAGAAGTCCTTCAGTCGTGTCTAAGCCTTGAATTCTTGCGCAGCGGAACATATGTGAAATCTGGAGACAGGATTTTCGTTACCTTTTCAGTATTCGAGTAATAAATTTTAAATACATTCAATTCTGAAACGGTATTCCAATTATGATACAATTTTTGGAAAACATATCTCATAAATGGTCTTGGAATAGCGATTTATAGTTTTTTTTTTTTTCGGAGAGTTGCTGTTTTACTTTACTGGTACTGCACCTTTTCGTGGTGTTCCAACAGCCTAAGAAGAGTCTGATTATCCGGAGGAGGTGTTGGTTGTTCATCTTCGTCTTCATTATCTAGGCCATCTTCGTTTGCTATAACACAAGATAATTATGATATTTATTAGCGGTTCAGAGCCATGGCGGGTCAGTGCCTCAATTCCGGCACGAAGCCATATTGACTTCAAATCACTAGTATGAAGGGCTGAATGTTTCAGTGCTATTGAGACTGTACTTATTTCTACGTGAACGAATTCTGATGATGTTTTTATTTATTTATTTTAAAGCTTCTACTTCACTGTAATCCTTTTTAAATTTTACCAAGATCTACCCGTTAGTTTCTGAGTTATACTTAATGTATACATATTTGCATTGACTTCCGACTACATTTATGATATTAAAAAAAAAAATTATTGTCTATTTTGATTCAGAATAAATTTTATAACTTCTTAAGCTGTTTCTGTAAGTATATGAAAGAACTTTAATTTGGGCAATATTGTGTAACATTTACCTTCTCCAGAGGCTTGGTTCGTGCCCCGACTAACAACGCCGCTGCTGACTAAATCGGAAGGCGACCCGTCCTCATTCGCCACCACATCCACTGAGTTTGTTTGACTCGTGCTACGGGAGAAATAGAACGTCATCTAGAATAATTGAATGTACTATTAACACGTCGGTTGACGGTTCGATTGTTTTTTTTATTGGTTAGATGGGTGGACGTGCTCACCTCACGACCCACCTGGTTGCTAAATGGTCACCATAGACATCTACAACGTAAACGGCGCCATCCACCTTGAGACATGAGTTCTAAGGTCTCACTTTTAACAACGTCTGCCCCACCCTTCAAAGGTGGCACCTACCATTTTTATTTTGTTGCCCTTGTAGGCAGACGAGCATACGGCCCACCTGATAGTGAGTGGTTACCGTCGTCCATGGACTTCAGCAATGCCAGGGGCAGAGCCAAGCCGCTGCCTACCGCTACCAGTGCGGACTCACCAGATGTTCTACCACCAGTAAATGTATGTGTGAGTCTATGAACGTACTTGGCTACGGGCTCTTCGAAGTTGTTAATTTCGGGTGTCTCGACGCTGTCGTCCTCGTCCAATATAGCGCCGGCCGTCCGCCATTGCTGATACACGCGGTAATATTCCTTGCTGTCTAAGCTTTGGGCGACTTTGTACTTTAATTGTTTCTGTAATAAAATTAATTGAAACGTGCATGTTATATCAGATATAATAAGCCGAAACGGTAATAGTGTTGTGCTTTAACATAAATGAAAAAAAAAATTTTTTGAGTCACGCATAATAACTTATCAGTATTCATGATTTTTCTTCTTTCCAAACCGATTACCACAGGGTGACTATAACGTAATAATTGACTATTTTTGCACGTTACAATCAAATAGCTATGGACAAACATTTGACTGTCTGCTCGTATTCGACAGTTTCCTAGTATGCATAATATATCGTCTTCTCGCATCAAAACTGTGTAATCTTAAAACTTACTAATTTTACAGGAGTGTTTTAAAGGTTTAACATGTGATATTTTTAATATTAATCATCTTTGTAACTTTTTTTTACCAGTTACATTATCTGTCTTTATATATAATATAATATATTTTTGGAAATTGTACACTTCTAATGCGAAAAGACGATATGAGTGTGTTACAAACGTACGTTATCTGGGTTGTCGAGGTCGGCCCTGTAGGGGTAGTGCGCGTAGAAGAGATGGTTCCGGCGCAGCATCTTGCGCATGCGGCAGGGTCCCTCGGTGCAGTCGAGCGCCCACTTGTCGAGCGGCGCGGGTCGCGGCGGGCCCCACAGCGCGCGCTCGCGGGTGAGCTCCCGCCACGCGCCCGCCCACTCCGCCTGCACGTAGCGCGTCGTGTGCGCGCGCGTGTTGGCCGCGCTCGCACGCTCCTTGCACCACGCCTGTCTGCAACCCACGACCGACACCACGTTTTAATTCCTTTTTGAACTAAGTTTTTTTTTTTATTGCTTAGATTGGTGGACGAGCTCACAGCCCACCTGGTGTTAAGTGGTTACTGGAGCCCATAGAAATCTACAACGTAAATGCGCCACCCACCTCGAGATATAAGTTCTAAAGTCTCAGTATATGTAGTTACAACGGCTACCCCACCCTTCGAACCGAAACGCATTACTGCTTCGCGGCGGAAATAGGCGGGGTGGTGGTACCTACCCGTGCGGATTCACAAGTTCCTTATGGGACGATGCGGAGGGATACCCTAACCGGGAAAAAACGTCCGTAACGTAAGATTTTTATTATTTATGTATAGTCTTAGTATGATGGCTATACAGTGTCTAATGTATAGTCTACGTGATGACGGTTATTATTATTAATATAAATAGCTGTTTCTTTGTATATTATTATTACTTATTTTTTATAAATCATTGTGAATAAAATAAAATTCATAACTTTATAAAGTAGTTTTTTTTTTTTTATCAATAAAAAAATCATAATAAAAAATGTATACCCGAATAATTATCTTCTTTAGACCTCGAATAGAACTTAAAATTAATATTTTTATAATAAGGAACTTCGTTCCTATCCGGTGTCCCATGACACCACACATCATTTTTTTAATCTAAGGGTTACGCTATATTTGTTTTAAAATTGAATTTAGTTCCAAATACTGCGTTAATGCGGAGCATCATAGCTGCTTTGTATCATTAATCTACAAACGGCGGGTGTAGTTTAGAACAATTAGTTTATTAATCGTTCGTAATACAGATCACGACATAACTATCAAGTCAAGTGTGGAACGTTAGTCAGATCGATCAGAACAAAGTAAAAAAGTAATATATTTTAATTACTCAATAATCGATTTTTTACATACATTAGGAGTAAATTATAAGATATTATATTCCAGGTCCAAGTCAGTAAAAGGAAACATGCCATTGAAATAAGGGCATACACACCTGACCAACTGCACATGGTCCTGCATGTAAGCGAGCGCGTGGTCCCTGGGCGGGGTGGGACGTTGTTTAGCTGAATCCTCCTTTTTGACCTTCGTACGGGACGCAAGCCGGGTCAAACCGCCGGTCACTTTTTGTATCTTGGACTGGATCTGATTGTGCAATTCCCACGGTACTCTGTATACGGCCTGTTGTAATGATAGCCCATTAATATTTAACCTTGAGATATCTAATAGTTTCGTTTACAAAAACGATTATGGAGCATATTGTTTTTTTTTCCTACCTAAGGTAAGAGGCTAGAGAGGCTAAATCAGCGTAACCTTAACTAGTAGGTGAGCTCACGGGGCTCAAACCTGACGACGATGCTAACACGAACCCTAGCAAGAGCGGTGTTTCGCAGAATCTACCACCGGATCGGAAACGCGACCCACTGAGAAGATCCGGCGAGAAACTCAGTGGGCTGTGTCTGAGGGTTAGCATATTGTATTATGCGTATTAAATAATACAATAATAGTATATACAACTATTCTAGCTATTTCTGCTACGTTGCTAATATGTTATCCGATTTGAAGGTTTGGACCGCCATTATACAATACAATGGGACCTCGTGCCTCAAAGAAGATAGCGGCATGGGTAACCACTTAATAACAGATGTATCGTGCCTAAACTATCCATCAGGATGAAAACTATAGTTTTAGTAAGCGCTGCCACTACAATTATGACTTAAATTTCACAATGATTTTAATCTTAGAATATAAATATTTTATTTTTAATATTATAAAAGACGTATATATATTACGCTTACTTTTCTTTCGGTGTCGATGTAGTTGATCCACAGCTTGTGAGCGCTTTCATTGAGCTGTTCCCTGACCGCAGTGAGGTCGGGAGCGTGCGCGTTACCGACTGGCAACACTAATGTTATTTTGAAGACTTCTTCTATAGCAGGTTTCTTGCACACGTATAACTCCTCCCACACTCTACGAGCAGCACCCGCCATGAGATTACGTCCTATCAGAAATTTTTTTAAATATTAAAGACGTGTAATTAGAAGAATGTATTAAAATCACAAAACTGGTGGTAGGAGTGCTTGTGAGTCCGCACGGGCAGGTACCTTTGAAGGGTGAGACCTTAGAACTCATGTCTCAAGGTGGGTGGTGGCATTCACGTTGTCCTTTGTCGTTTACGTCTATGAACTCCGGTAACCACTTAAAACCAGGTGGGCCGTGAGCTCGTCCAACCAAGTAAGCAATAAAAAAAAAACAAAATAATCGACTTGTAATTCATCAATAATAATTATTTTTGGTATCGAGAACATTTTAGTTCAACATTATCAGTGACCATCATTGTTTATCAAAAAAAAAAAAGTTTTTCTGTTCTACAAAGATTTTCGAATTAACATGAAAATATGCTACCAAAGATTAAACAATACCTTGGTGAGTTGTCAGCTTATCATCCCTAGATTCTAGATCTCCGCTGGGATTAACGTGCCAAGTGGTGCGCATGTGCGAATCTAAAGCGATCTTCATGTTAGCACTCAACTGCAGCAGGCAATACGTCAGGCAACCGATAAACTCCAACTCATGATTTCCCGCCCCAAATATAAGCAGCCTAGAACAGATTCGTTCACGTTATTATAATGTTTTTATGCAGCTATTTATTTTCAAGACTTTAAAATTCGAAACAACATAAATTAATATTTTATTGAGTTATTAAGTTCTTTAAAAAAAAGATCGGGTCTTAAAAAAATTCAGGTGGTTCTACTTGCAGTCTTTCATTCATCATCAACATGTGTTATGTACGCACTGCTAGGCATAAGCTTCCCCTTCTTAACGCCATAATGTTCCATAGCCCGCCATTCTCATCCACGTCTTGTCATTACTTACATTACTTATATGGCCTAGGCCGCACCACGGTTAAACCGCAGCGGTTTAAGACTATTAATAGGAATACGAATACAAGCGGCCGCACTTGCCTTTCTTTCCCGCGATTGATTTTTAAACCGCGAAATGTTACAAAATAATCGCGTAAAAAACCTTAGCAAAATTTGTAATCTTTAGAACTAGGTGTGCGTGCACGCACTATGCGTAGCCGCGGGCGATTTTTTATGAATTGTGGAATAAATTTCGGAAATATGTATTTGTATCCACGAAGTTGATGCATGGACGCACATCGAGCAGAATTTTATCGAAGCTGGCTACTGACATCCGATAATAATTGAAAATTTTCTCTGGGTATTTTCTTAAATTTTGATATTTCTTATGAAAGAAAACTTTCTCAAATCTATGGATGGACCCAACATTTTTCGATGACGTTATTTTTTTCTATTTCTTAGTATAAGAGCAACAATACATACTGCTCTTTAATCTATGTTAAAACTCTGAAAATCACTGGTGAATTCGCGGTTAATAATTGCAGCGTGTTAAGCGGTTTCGCGGTTATAGCGGTTATAGCGGTTAACCGCTCCCGGGAAAAAACCATAGTGCGGCCTAGGGCCTATATTGGGAATAATGTATTTCACTCTTAATCATAGTACACAAACCTGTTCGTCGTTAGTTTATGTAAAGCCTCCAATACGGACATCTGATCGGCTATGGAATCAGTAGAACGTGATAATAAGAAAAGTATTGTTCTGTTCAAACAATGATGGAGCCCTTCCAGTGATACAAGAGAAGATTTCTTTTTTGCTTGCGTTACCAGTTTCACAATAAAATCGAATACCTGTAAAATAGTGGTGGTCAATTCAAATGCATTCAATCTTTTTACAATACTTTTACAATTCTTACTGGTGGTAGGGCCTCTTGAGAGTCCGCGCGGGTAGGTACCACTACCCTGCTTATTTCTGCCGTGAAGCAGTAATGCCTTTCGGCTTGAAGGGTGGGGCAGCCGTTGTAACTATACTTGAGACCTTAGAACTTATGTCTCAAGGTGGGTGGCGCATTTACGTTGTAGATGTCTATGTGCTCCAGTAACCACTTAACATCAGGTGGGCTGTGAGCTCGTCCACCCATCAAAGCAATAATAAAAATAAAAACAATTTTTTTTGTTCGTTTTCAATTACCTCGTGAGGGTCCCTCGACAGTTGTCCCTGCCATAACTTATCGACGAGCCGGGCGGCCAAATAGCAAACATTCGATATGTTAGATTCTGAACTAAACAGTTCGGTATTCAACAAATTTTCCATCAGAGTAGTCAATACTTCAGTCTGGTATTCAATTTGTTGCTGGCTTGTAGAATTCGGTGGAGATGCATCTAAGACAAGGTCAATAACCTGAAAGGTGATTCGAATTATAGAGCTTTGACGACCATATTCTTTACTTTTTATAACCTTAGTGCACATTTAATAAATTTACTATTCTGTTATTAATATTCAAAATTTAATGTTATTAACACAACATTTTTACATTTTTTTTATTTTAATATTAGTAATGAAGAATGTTTTACAGTTAAATTTATGTTATTTTCAATAAAGCTTAATAGCCATTTTGCCCGAAGAATAAAAAACAACAAAAGAAAAAATAGAAATAAACAAACAGGACGTTGTTGTAATTCGGACGTCCTGACGACAATACATTTATCATAAAATACACAATATGCGGATGCTGTTATGAAACTCGTGTTATCAAATGCGTAGGTCGTCTTATGTAATATTAGTGATAGATGTAATTGTTTACGATAATAAATTAGTATTGACTAAATAAATTTATTCTTATTACGGATTATCATTTTGTAAATAAACTGATAATGTGCTTTATAAAAGAAAGGATAATAAAAATTAATTATATGGCTTAACTTACAAAGAAAGAGGTTAAGTGTAATATATCCATCTACTAGTGAAAGACTATATTAGGCTGCATTAATAAATAAAAAATTAAAATTATTTATTTCAAGAACGAAATGTGGACATATTGAATTGATGAAAAACTTAATTCTGATGCTGGTTTTCAAATGTCCTAAAAACTTTTTTAACTTGTACATTTTTTTAAATAATCTAATAGTATTCTAAAGCATTAAAGATCTATAATCAAAGTCATTTTGCATATTTACAGTGTGAGTAGAAATGAAAAGAAAGGAAACGAACGAGCTCCTAAAATCTAATAAATAATTGTCAACATTTTAAATATCCCTTAAAGCCCATTACATTCTATGACCTATTTCTTAAGTTTGAGAGCAGTAGATAAAACGATTTTAGTTTAAAAAAATCATTATAATATGTTGTTAACAAAGCTTTAGTTCTGTGTTAGTTGATACGTAATAAGCTTTAGAATCAATCAATCAATTAATATGGTTAAGTTTGGTAAGTTTTATAATAAGCTTTATAATTAATCAGTTAATTAATACTGTTAAGTTTTGTTAGTTTCATAATAAAATTGCCCATATTTACGCTATGAAAGTAAGATCTCGCCGGGCCGGAGCTACATGGCGTACAAAACATTGAAGAGGGCACTGTGTCAGCGCTTTCCGCGTTCTAAAACCAACCGGTAGGCTGTTTGTCAGTTTGTTAGTCGAAAATGTTGTCGGACAATGTTGCGTATATTATTATTATTATTATTGATATGTTATTATGAAACTAAATTTACAACATGCGTCAACGATTAATACGAGAACAGATTAGTCTAAAAAAAAAATCAATTGTTACGTAATCAGAAATTTAAATTTGACTCGAAAAAAAATTGAATAAAAAATTGTTCAAAACAAAACTGTGATATTAAAACTTGATGGATAAAACAAACAAAAAAATGGGTATGGGTGCGTTAGGAATAATAGCTCACCGGCGCCGTCTTCCCCGTGACGTTGAGCGACAGAGAGTCCAATACTATGACCCGCAGGAAGTCCATGACGCTCTGTCGCACCGCGTGCTGTGTGAGCGCGGCCGACGCGCCCGCTATCACCACCTCCTTCTCCGAGCCGGGGGTCGATGCGCCCGAACTTTCCCCGCTCTCGCATATCGCTAATCGGGAAACAAATACACGTTCCTATTCATCAAATATTTTTTTATTACTTATATGAAAGTGGACGAGCTCAAGGTTCACCTGGTGTTATTTGGTTTCGGTTTTGCCGTTGTAACTATACTGAGACCTTAGAATTTATATCTCAAGGTGAATGGCGTATTTACGCCACTTATTTTGTCTATGACTGGAGCTCAGCCGTTGTACTGTCAAAATCGAGTTCTAAGAACTCATGTCTCGAGCTGGTTGGTGGCATTTACGTCTTAGGGGGTCTATGAACTCCGGAAACCACTTAACACCAGGTGGGCTGTGAGCTTGTCCACCCAACTAAGCAATAAAAAATAAATAAATAAAGTGTACCGTAAACGGAAAATATTATTATTTTACTAAATTATTCAATACCTAGTTATTTTAGTTGGTTCTTATTTAATAAACGCGCAATATAATACGAAGCAGTGGGTTTCACCACTCGCATATTTACTGCGGGTCGATTCCTTTTTGTGTTACATTGCTTGTTATGTAAAAAACAGTAAACTACAAAGTTTGGAACGTAATTTTACGAGAACTAAACGAACACGACGTGTATACGGCCCTCAAATTGGAGATATAAGATTGAAGTACTTTTTTTAACAACTATATCACCCACTCTGGAGCGCTCGACTGCTTCGCGGTACAAATAGGAAGAACAATGGCAGAACACTCGTGTGAGCACACCAGGAGCGCTAGACTGCTTCGCGGTACAAAGGCAGTACATACGTAGTCCATACATAGACAGAACAGTGACACTGGTGTGCCACCACCCTATCGCCCAGAATTTTTTTCTTTTTAGAATACCGTATAATTACTAAACATAGATTAAGTAGTTTTGCGGATTCGTGTTTGTTTTTTTAAGTATTTTTTACGTATTAGAATAGTTTCAAAAAGTTTGTCTAGAATTATTTGCGTCAGAACCAATTGAAATACACAATGTTAGATTCGAAAACTGGAATCATGGATATTCGTGACCTTTCGCTTCGACTTCGAGAATTTACTTACGCATATGAATGTCATCGGATGAGTTAAGAGGGAACAACGTTGAAGCCAATGCAGTTAGGACCTCAGCTGACATCATTATGGGCACGAAATCTGGCAATGTGTTATAGAGGGAAAACAACACCTAAAAAATAAAATGTATTTATTAATTTCCTTCAAAAAATTTAATGCCTCCTACTTTTGACTCTTTTTATTGCTATCCTCTTTTATTTATTTATTTATTCAGCTTCATGCACAAAGGTACAATGGTGGACTTAATGCCTAAGGCATTCTTTACCAGTCAACCAACGGGTGGTGTAGAGTCCTGTGGTAGGTGCATTACTTATTGCGAAAATAACAAAATTGATAATTTTAATATTACATACATATACAACACACATACACGGTATACATATTTATATCATCACATACAACAACGTACACAATATTATATCATGATAATAATATAAAATTTACACATAATATATCTATATATAATCACTATCATATACTCGTATATTCATGTACAAATATAATAATGTAGATACTTAAACACAACATAAAAATATAACAAAGTAGATGACCCGGCAGACTACGTAGTGCCTTAATCGATAAATAAAAGACCTAAACTTTTGTATAAAATAAACAAAAGGATTCCGTCCGACGGGGGACACATCAAAGGAAAAACAAACGTGTTATTTTTATTTAATTCCGAGCATTTTCATATTTATCTACCTTTTAAACCTTCTCTGGACTTCCACAAATAACTTAAGACCAAAATTAGCCAAATCGGTCCAGCCGTTCTCGAGTTTTAGCGAGACTAACGAACAGCAATTCATTTTTATACTATAGATAGAAGATAGATAGATAGATAGAATCCTTTATTAGAATCATTAGGATGAGCAATATTAATTTAGTAAGTACCTGCAGGATGGGCACTGGATGGTCGACGAGCCAGTCGGGCAGGGCGGGCTGGTCGGCGTGCACGAGCGCGCGCACCGCCCCCAGCAGGATGACGATGGCCTCGGGGCACAGCGTGATGCGGGCGGCCAGCGCGGCCGACGACTGCCGGGCGGGCGCCACCGCGCCCCACGCCGCCGCCCACACGCGCTCCACCGACACCGCGCGCTCCGAGCACGCCGCGCGCATCGGCTGCCCCAGCGTCAGCCCGAACAGCAGGTAGTACAGCTCCGGTATGTGCAGGTGCGACAGGATCAACCTGCCCGTGCGACATTCAATAATAATGAGTATCTCTCTATTTTATGGATCCGTGAATCAGTAGCTCTGGCAACTGCGTCTGCTTTATAGCGCGGCTACACTAAAATTCAAAACAATTAACATCGAGGCTTTTAAAGTTTTCAATAGCGAATTTAAATAGCTCGATGTGACACTGGCGGTAGGACCTCTTGTGAGTCTGCACGGGTAGGTACCACCACCCCGCCTATTTCTGCCATGAAGCAGTAATGCGTTTCGGTTTGAAAGGTGGGGCAGCCGTTGTAACTATACTGAGACCTTAGAACTTATATCTCAAGGTGTGTTTTAAACGGACAGACATTTAACATCTGGACATTTAAAGTTTTCAATAGTGTATTTAAATAGCTCGATGTGACATTTGGTACTAAAAATTTCTTTTATTCAGTACCGTTAACAATAAAACTGTACACGACCCAGTCTGTATGGCTGTTTCCGAATCATGTAAAAAATTTCTGCTGTCTGTTTGCGCTGGTAGAAGACGGCTGTTTCGTTTCGATAAGTTTCGATGGATTGAAGTATATTAAATCTATTTATTTCTAAGCTATTTAAAACCAATTTCGTCCTGCATAAAAGCAGTACGTTGGCTTCGTTTGAGGCCGCACGTCTATGAAGAATATATCGCGATAAGGCCAAACCGATTTCAAAAAATATATTTCTAAATTGACATAGATGCTGCCGGCTAGTGTTGGTGCGACAGATCCCCGTTTACCTTGGTCATGCTCACCATGCGAGTAAAGTGAATCCCGAGGTGTGGAGCAAGGACGCGTGTAGATGAGACTGCGAGTGGACGGCGGCCGTGAGCACCACGCCTGCTTGCTGCGAGCTCGCTATCATCTCTGTGTGACGCAACCAGCCACCATTACCCACTCCTTCGCGGAACCTAATAGTCAAAATCTTGTGAGTTAATACATTCAAACATTACTTCGTGACAAGAATGATGGATTTACTGGTGGTAGGACCTCTTGTGAGTCCGCGCGGGTAGGTACCACCGCTCTGCCTATTTCTGCCGTGAAGCTGTAATGCGTTTCGGTTTGAAGGGTGGGGCAGCCGTTGTAACTATACTTGAGATCTTAGAACTTGTATCTCAAGGTGAGTGGCGCATTAACGTCGTAGATGTCTATGGGCTCCAGTAACCACTTAACACCAGGTGGGCTGTGAGCTCGTCCAACAATATAAGCAATAAAAAAAAATGCTAGCGACAAAAATACGTTTGTTTACCTTTGCATAATTGCAGATTGGTGTCCTTGTCCCGAACAAAGTATTACTAAAATTCTGAGGGCCCAAAGCACCGTTGTTGGGTGAACGTTCTCCTGCATAAAACTCAACAACCAATCCATGCCCAAGACTCGTGATATTTCCTCGCAAACTATCGTGTTCACTAGATTCCTCGCCGTGAATAATAAGCCGTGCAGAACGTTGAAGCATTTGTTACGTAAAATAATTTGTTCTCCCTCTGAGTCTTTCTCGCAGTCGCTTTCTACTGGATTCAATCCCTTTTCAGTTTGCGAAGGTAGCGGTAGAGTGTATGCCATGAATTGTCCCAAGCATAACAGATCGCTCGGTCTGGGCTGCCCCCCTAATAAAGCAGCTAACAATTGTATTAGAACGTTCTTTGTGCTGACGACTTTTACGTCATTAATTATGTATAAAAGTTTGGAAACTAATTGGAGCTCTCTCATTGTGCGTAAATTGTGCGTTCTGTGAGCCGTTTCAGTGGCCAGTTCTAATAAATGTTCCAGTAACGATTTAATCAGGCCACCGGGGGCGCCGAGCCACACCTCTAGCTCGCAGATGAGATCCTAAAACATTATACATACAAAATTAATTTAAATTATTTTTAAGCTATTGCATAGCTTTTATCGCGGGCCTTGAGCGCGGCGACCGAATCATGAAATTCCGTAACGAAAAAACCTAACAACCCCCACTCCACCTGTCATGTAGTTTGCGTTCAACACATTCACACGTTGCGCTTGTGTAGTGTTTGTGAATAAGCGCGTGGCGTGACGTCAGACTGCATGCGCATCATGAAAAGTCTGCCCATCTCTCTCTCGCGCGGTCTAGCTTATGAGTGTGAAGGGGACAGTTAAGGTTTTGCTTTTATTAATGTTTAATATAGCGTGGTCTTGTTTTATTATTGTTTTAATATTAAATTATCATTGCCTAATTATAATTGCATAAGTTGATAAAAAATGCTATGCAATAGCTTTACCGCGGCAGTTCCCGAGTGCCACACGTTTTTTTTTATTTATATTAACTCATATTTGGATTTTAACAGAACATTTACTTGAAAAGCTGTCAAATTAGGAATAGACGATGTTTCCTTCTGGCTGTCCACAGTTCCGACCAGTCCAAATACAAGGTGGAGTATATGAGAATTCAATAGCTGCTTTTTCCTCTTCAATAACATAGCTAAGGTTTGGTATCCCTTCCGCCGGTCCATTTCGGCTTGAGCCGATTTGTTCGATCGAACGACGCACACTAGCGCTTTAACGCCGGCGTACAAACATTCCACGTCTTGTGCCATCGCGATCAAGCCCAACAGCACTGAACAACCGCCCACCGTGTCAATCTATGAAAAAAAAATTAAATAAAATTTTATCAAAAAAGAAAACCAACTTCTTTAAAAGTAAAATTAAAATATTATCAATGCAGTCCAAGTCAATTAAATATGAATTATTTAGGACAACTCAAAAACTAACGATCAGATCTTGATAAATGTGAAGCGGAACCACATAAGTAACAGTTTCCAAAAAAAAGATACAACAAAATTGGTTAACCTAAAGAAGTTTTAAGATAATACACATAAATGGATACAGTCGAAACTATCAACCTACACTTTTTGAAGTTGTTTAACACCAAAAATTAAGATGGACCCATAGAATGCAATGAGGCTTGAAAGGCTATTTGGTTTAAGCAACATTTCACTTATGTAGGTATTACGCGACATTTATTATTGTAATTACAAGTATTGGTATTAGTATGAATAATTCAATGTTTTTAATTAAACTTCAATTAAATTTACTCCTTTCAAATAGCTGAAGTAGTGTTTTTGTTGTGATATTTTTCCCAAAATTTAAAAAAATTTTAATGTCTCTCCTGTGAAGTTACAAAAATGTCGCTTAACCCATTAAATAGCCATTTGCCTCTCGATATTATTTAACAATACATTATGCTTGTTTAGTCAGATGTATAATTACCATAATCGCGGCTGGCTTCGAACAGAATACTCTAACTCCTAAATAGCCCACGACGGTGCCGCCCAAGCACCTGGCGGGTCCCATCAGGTGTCCCGCGGAGTTGTGTAGTATCCGTATCGGGGTTGCGTTTTCGTGCGACGACATGCCCAGTTGCTTTGCGATAGCCTTGTTGTCGTTTTTACTGTACACTTTCCTTATCTTCGCGAGGGTCAATTGAGACATCGCTCGTGCATTGATTCCGAAAATAACTTTTTCTTCTGCGACTAGAGGGGTCAGAGGTTCTTGGTTTTGTCCCGGTGGCAGTGGAGCTTGCAGCGTGCCCACGTAGTGCGGACCCAGTTGATATATAACCGACACTGTCTGTGCTGTGAGTACCTAGAAATTTATGTATGTGTCAATACAAAATGTACAGGCATATTATCTTGACATCTATATGAAGAATTTTAATGTATTTAAAAAAGTAAAATCTGGAGAGATGAAAGTGTAGTACGTTGTAGATGTCTATGGGCTCCGGTAACCACTTAACACCAGGTGGGCTGTGAACTCTCCACCCAACTATGCAATAAATAAAAAATGCCCGGCCTTTTAACACCACTGAGTTATAGTAAAAAAATAAACAGACTGTCTATTTAACAATAACTGTCAATTATCCAGTTTTTACAGCAATTCAACAAGAGACTTTAAATGATATTAGATACAAATCAAAACAATATTAACTATGGCAGATCTAGCTGTGAGTGATGAGGTCATAGTGAGATAGGTTAGTCAACGGAGACGAAGACAACAATTAATTTTTGGCCTCGACTTTGTATTTCAAAGGGTTAGATTATAACCTCAATAGGTCTTGTTACTGTGTAACGCCAGGGAGAGGTGAGCTCAAATATCCATTCACTGTAATAATGATACGTACGTCTTCGAGCAGCAGCGCCGGGCCCTGTCGCCACAGCAGCCGCGAGTAGCGCCGCCACTGCGGGGGCGTCCCGAGCACGCAGTACACGCTGGACGCGCCCGACAGCGTGGCGGCACCGCCCCCGGGGTTCGCGCTCACGTAGTGCAGCTTGCCGGAGTGCATATGCTGACCTGTAATACCAATTTTTTTATGGCCTTTGTAGGCAGACGTGCATACGGCCCACCTGACGGTAAGTGGTCGCACCGTCGCTCATGGACGTCAGCAATGCCAGGGGCAGAGTCAAGCCGCTGCCGACAATTAGACGACTGCTTTGTAATATTTTTCAAAGACAGATTTAAAAAAAAGGGACGTATATTCTATAAACACAAAACACTCTTAGATAGAATCCTTTTTGATGATGCTTCGACACCTATTTTCACTAAAAATTTTAGAGCATTTTTTTTAAATAAACATTGTCCTTAAAACCGTCACATAGTTATGAAAAACTCAAATTTAAGTTGAAATCATCGTTATCTAACCTTTTGCCGAAATTTAATAATCCTAGAATGTTACGTCATATCCGGCTGATTGATAGTAACGAATGAATACCTAATAAGCCTACATAATAGTTAAATTCGATATTCAATGTATACATGATGTTTCAATTGTCTTGCCGAAAAAGAATTAGAACACAACTAAATTTCTCAATCATTATAGAGAGGTTCACAAAATGTACTCGTAATTGTAAACTGTTTTAATTGTAATTGAATGTATGTATGTATGTTGTTCTTTTGTTTTGTTATGTTACTATGTCCTTAATAACATATTTTTTAAGAAGTCACTGTTACTAACATAGGGATTAATATTTTATCTGAAATAAATGAATTTAATAATAATAATTAATCAGAGAAAAACAAAACTAACCATCCAAGTAAAGGGAAAACGAGGAATTCTTGAGGACAGCACGATTAAGCACGAGCGCGAGGTGATGCCACTGTCCTTCGTGTTGCAGGTCGGGGCACCACACGCGGGCGCCGCACTCACCCGAACCCTCTGGCTCCCATTCTCCTACATCTAAAATAAATCATCAAATAAATCAATTAAAATAAATATCATCTAGATAAAATAATAGTACATTGTATACTGTTTTTTCTCCTACCAGGCCGAAAGTTCGTGGAGTACCGAGCCGGGGTTCAGGGGCGAAGCCCTGGCCGGGGGTAGGGGAGGCGGAGTACTCATGAAAAAACAATTTAATTGTTTTTTAATTTTTAAATAAACTACTACTAATTGAATAAGAACTGTCTGATGAACTCATCTTTGTTTAATACTTCACTATTAAATTTTATTGCCTTTTGTTTATTTCACTTTTACACTAAACACAATATTGTAAATTACCCGAGCACAACAATGGCGGAGAATTTTAGGTGCGTGAGAGCAGACGTAGACACTAACGCACATGTGCATTTATACCCAGGGAGGAAAAGTTAGACTTTCTTCCCTGTACAGCGGGAGGAAAACCGAACTTTCGGCGTAGGAAGGAGAAAAAATAAATGTTATTCCTTCACCGTGAAAGTCAATCGTGAACATTTGTTAAGTACGTATTTCATTACAAAAATCGGTTCTTGCCAGAGGGATTCGGACATCGGTGCATCGCAATATACGAACGCAACGGACGTCTTATCCTTTAGGCCACGACCACTTCAAATCTCAACGTCATGTCTCTCAACTGCCTATCTCAATATGAACTTCTTACAACGATTTATTTACACAAGTCGTCTCATGTAATCTGTCTCAAATATCGAAATTAGAACACATCTGCTCAAATTGATCACATTTTCTATTTGGGGCCGGTCCGTTAACATTTCAGCTAGCTTCTCTAATAATATATAGGCCGTTGAATGATATTAAATTTCTAGGATGAACGATAGTCGTAACCGTCGTCAAAAGTTTTCCGAATGGGTCCAGTACAGGTGAACGCATGTATCGACTGCTACCTCTTCTCCAAAAGTTACCTCTACCTTAATTTTAACTCGACCCTCCCACTAATTATCTAAAATGTGAGTGGCGTCAAATATGCGGTCGGTTGTAAGCCGACCAATATCGACAATCTGCGACCATTTTACGAAGATTATATTTCATCCCATATCCTCTAATCTCATCTCATCTCATTTCATTTAATTTCATCCCAGTTGATTAATGTCTCAAATTAATCATCTTCATTTCATTTCATTTCACTCCATATTATCATGATTCATAAAAATAAGAATATAAATTAAAATAAGACATAACCTAAAGGTCTTAGTTACCAGGTCATAAAATCTTTTAAAAAAAATCGACAATCTGATCTCTACAGGTAGAGACAAGGACAACAACAATATTGACATGACTTACTGTGCGGTACTAAGGTTTCTTGCGTGGATACAATGATGGCCTTATCCCTGGCCGACAATACAACGGTGAGGCACACGAGGTGTTCGTCGCGCGTGTTGTTGATGTTCCGTACTAAAGTCAGCAAACGAACGCAGTGCGGATCGGAGCGGGGGTCGGAGTATTTCTCGACACATATCCACGTTGAGTAACTCAAACCCGTTTGCGGGGGAAATACTCTGTCGCCTGCAAAAATAAAAGTAATAATTGAATAAATTAATAATTCATTAATTATTTATTATAAGCTTGGTGTGTATGTTTGTTTGTATTTATAGAATCTTCGAACGTCGTTTTCACAGACATCAAGACCGATGATGATGCAATCATTTTAAAATTCGCTCTTAATAACCTATAAGATAAAAAAAAGAGATGAAGTTAATAAGCTTTGCTATTTAAGTGTGTTTTTTTAGATTTTAAAGTACTTATATTCGGTTTTATTAAGTTCTTTGTAAATATTCCAATTTTTTTATACAATCTTAAAATTAAGATGCTTTAATTTATTAGCAACTTAAGATACGAGATCGAAAAAATTGACACCTCGTTATCTAATTTCCTATGAATTTTCGTAATCTTATATTTTGAATACGTACCTGAACCTATACCACCCAGCGTGGCCGTGTCTTGTGTTCCGATAGCGTTCAAATTAGCAGACTGAGGCGCGATACTGGGCATGTACAAACAACCGAAACCCTCAGCCGACATATCAAACTCCACGAAAGGTGGCAGCGTACATGAATTTTGAGACCTGGCAATGAATGAATAATTTATTTAAAGACCATATTTTCTGTGTTTAGCTACAGACTTTTTGGCGGGAACGCGAGGAGTGAAGTTGTGTGATTTGTTTTATTTTGTCTATTTAGTGTTTCTTCAGGTTTAAATGTGTAATAACGGTGGTTTAATAACTGTTTAATATCTGTGAAAGTGCACAAATGTGGGAAATGAAACAAAGCCACTGGACGTAGCTTCTCGGGATCCTCCAAAAAGTCCACTGAAAAAATCTCAGTAAATGACCACTATTTTACTGATTTTATATTTCATCCCATATGATCTCATCTCATTTCATTTAATTTCATCCCAGTTGATTAATATCTCACACTAATCATCTTCATTTCATTTCATTTCACTCCATATTGTGTGTGTATCATTTTTTCATAAAAATAAGAATATACATTAAAATAAGACATGACTTAAAGGTCTTAGTTACCAGGTCATAATCCTTTTAAAAAAAGTGTTTAACTATAGTTTAATTCCTTTTTCAAACTTACCGGTAATCCCTCGGTGTTGTCATGGAAACCAATGTTTTTATTCTCGTCAATGGAACAGGTCCACCTGGTTTGCAAACTTGTCCCTGCTCGGGAGCTACACAGTTTAGTGGATTACCCATTCTTAAAAATTCTCTGAAAATAAAAGATTTATTTAGTTAAATTCATTGCGGCGGCATGTTATTAATTAACCTCTTTTTTTTTAAGTGAAAAATTCTTTAGCATCGTTGTGATTTGAAAGTCGATGAAACAAAAAAGCGACAGTAAAAATAAACAAACACATAAATTCATAAGATTTAACGTGAAAGAAAATGAGATAGTAGGTATTATACAGTGTTTCTTATATTCGTGGTTCTCTTTGTGCTCTGCTTTATACCTAATACTCGTATTTAATACATTCTGAATACACCTATGCAATATTTACGAATAAAATGTAAAACTAATTATCAAACTTTGTATCAGTATGATAATTACTAAAACCTACAATTATCCTCTTCTCAAAAATTTTACATTCGTCTCATTATCTTGAAGCCAAATTTTTTGAATGTTTCACTTCTACCACGACTTGTATACACAGATATATTGGAATTTTTGGAGCGTCCATTTATCGAAATTAATAGACATCAGTCATGACGACGAACGAGTCCCACGATTAGTTATTTTTTAAATAAAAAATACCAACGAATTCTGTAAATATTTACAAATTTCCACAATTACTCTTGCTTTTTTTTTTATTGCTTAGGTGAGTGAGCGAGCTCACAGCCCACCCGATGTCAAGTGGTTACTGGAGCCCATAGACAACGTAAATGCGCCACCCACCCCAAGACACAAGTTGTAAGGTCTCAAGTACAGTTACAACGGCTGCCCCACCCCTCAAACCGAAACGCATTACTGCTTCACGGCACCGACAGCTACACAAAACAATAACATTAAGAGCGTATACCTGAGTTCAATAGGTCGTAAGGAATGCGCGGCGAGTCGTTCGAGCATGTACATGGCGGGCGAGTGCAGCGCGTGTCGCTCGCAGCGCAGCGCGGCGCCGCACACCCGCAGCACCGTGCCCGCCAGCCCGGCCACGCACATCACTTGCTGGTTGCGCTCGCTGTGTTAATAACAGAAAAACTCATTAGTATATCTTAGAAGTCGTCGTAGCCTAAAGGATAAGACGTCCGGTGCATTCGTATCTAGCGATGCACGGGTGTTCGAATCCCGCAGCCGGGTACCAATATTTCTAATGAAATACGTACTTAACGTATGTTCAAGATTGATTTCCACGGTGAAGAAATAACATCATGAAATAAAAACCAAACCCGCAAAATTATAATTTGCGTAATTACTGGTGGTAAGACCTCTTGTGAGTCCGCGCGAGTGGGTACCACCACCGTGCCTTTTTCTGCCGTGAAGCAGTAATACGTTTCGGTTTGAAGGGCGGGGCAGCCGTTGTACTGTTAAAAGTGAGACCTTAGAACTCATGTCTCAATGTGGGTGCCGGCATTTACGTTGTAAATGTCAATGGGCTCCGGTAACCACTCAACACAAGGTGGGCCATGCGCTCGTCCACCTATCTAAGCAATATTTTTTTTTGTTTATTTTTATATAAGTACATGATAAATTTAAATGCAACTGAAATGAATTCTAATCTGTTAATATCAGATAGGCCCGTCAACGGCCATATAACGGTTTAAATATATTATTCATTTTATTTATTTATACTAATATTTTCAAAACTTAACTTAATAAACCGAAACAATGTTAAACGTACCTCCTAACGAGACTTTTGAGTACATGCGCGAGATAGTCCCTCATAGCCCTTGCATGAGTTTCATGTTCTGCGGGACGCGGCAATGCGGGAAGAAGCTTGGCCAATACTATTACAACACCGGAATGTATGATCCACGCTTCCCCATTATTTGAACCCGTGGAAAGGTTTAGGGGCGCCGTGCGGCCTGCTGGTTTATTCTAAAAATATAAGATTTTTATTCAAATGAACAAGGCGATACTTATTGATGCAGGTCTAGAGCAGTCTTTCCCAAAGTGGGCGATAACGCCCCCTTGTGGAGGCGCTGCAGGCCTAAAGGGGGGCGGTTAGAGACCCAGAAAAAAGGGGGCGCTGTGTAGAGGCTGAGGAAGCGATTCATAATTTCATCTAGGAGGACTCTTAAACATCGACCGAGCTTTGAGAATTTACTCTCAAAGTGGGCAGTAGATAAAATATTTTAATGGTTTTTTTTTGTTAACACGGTCCACCTTGCGTCGTATTCCTCATTGCTGAGGGTCGTGACCACCCTTTTGTATCACCTTCGCACGCACGATCTTTCTCCATCCATTCTTGTCTCTGGCGGTGTGGAGGGCGTTGTGAAACGTGGAATCAAAAGCGGTGCGGATCTGGTCGGACCAACGTATTGGGCTGCGCCCTCGAGGTCTTTTCCCATCTACCTTACCAGTCACGATGAGCCTCTCGAGATTGCTACCATCCTTCCGTGCAATGTGACCGAAGTATTCAAGGACTCTGCGAAGACACTCGGATGACAGTCGCGAGGAGATTTTGAGTTCTTGCAAGATTGATACGTTGGTCCGAAATGCTGTCCACGGAATACGCAGCATATTTCTCCAGCACCACATCTCAAAGGCGTCAATGCCTCTGCGGTCTGCAGATTTCAGTGACCAGGTCTCAGCGCCATACGAAAAAATCGAGAAGACTAGAGTCCGTACCAGTTTGGTTTTGGTCTTTATGGATATGTATTATATATTTTATGTATTTATTACCTGTATTATATATAAGATACACAAACCAACAGTACAAACAATATTTCATGTCACTATATCACACAACATCAGAGTTTATAGCATTTTATATTGACTAGATGTACTCACTTCGTTGATTGCAGAGCTCTGTCGCGTTAAACTGGGTGATTTAACATTGAGAGATCCACAGAAAGTCGGTTTGTCGAATGAATCCAACGCTACATCATAAAGTAACCGTAAAACAACGCACGCATTCGAAAATACTGCAGGCACAGATGCGGGAAATCTATAAAAATGGGTGTTCAAGGAATAATTGGGTATTTTATCAAATCATCACAAATTTATTTTTTACTACGTGTAATGGATATTCTCCCGAAGTCTGAATGGTATTTTCAAATTGTACTAAAAATATTATTAATTTCATACGAAATCGAGCAAGCGCAACGCAAGCTCATAGTAATTTGAACTAAGCTCACGAACGTGAGCCTGCAATCTATTGCTAAGCTGGTTTTTAATCCTCTGTAATGTAATGTAACGCACATGCGTGCAGTAAAATATAATTTTCAGTCGCAATTGTTCAAGTCCATAGCATTATTAAAGTCAAGAATAAACAGCACTGCAGGTTATACCAAAGTTTATATAATTATAGTCTTCATTTTCGAGAACTTCTGTTTACATTCCCTTATGCAGTGCTTATGTAGGCTACTCACGTCATTTCTAATATATTTCCGGTGAACAATTCATGAAATACTTCATACAGGTCCGGATCTCCAGGTTCAGTATCATATTGTAACTCTACGTCTTCAGTAAAACAGCCTAACATACGTATGGTCTCGCTAAGTGTAGTCATACAAATCTGTAATTAGGAAGTTTTTTTTTAAATATAAATTTTTAAACACTATCGTTTAATTAGACTGGATTAAGTCAATCGAAATTTTTTATATTCTTACCTCGTGATGAAAAAATTTCGCATTGGCTGGTTCGAATCTCATGGCAGTAGAAATGGTGTAAAATACTATATGAATCAATTGAAGCATATCTTGATCCATGATCTCGTTTCCTTTTAACTTGCCTTCGAGCGACACCAGGACACTTGTGACATAAACAAAGCCACTGACCTGCACATTAAAATTGTGGTAAATAAATATGAAGGTAAAGAGACTTCGTAAAATAATTGATCGAATATGTCATATATTTTGTAATGATAGAATTGTAGTAGATAAATGAAGTTCTTAAAAACTTTTCGAGTTCTGTGATAGGGTGGATCACATCATAAACCTATTAATTTCCTGTAGTTAATGCGACTGTTGGTATGTCAGTTTATACAAAATAATCCATGCTCTGTCTAGCGTGCAGGTTATTACTTTTTTGGGACAAGAAGACAGAGAACTAACTCTATGGAAGCATTTATTGCAGAGCGCATCACTCCTCGCGACTACGGGACGGTATATTCCCAGAACCGCTGGAAAGTTAAGCCACTAATAACTTCCTTTATTATAAGCAGATTTGAATTTTGTTTGCGTTAATCATATGGGTTTGTTGTTATCTTCTCAGTAAAGAGTATCTTTCATTGAGTATTCAACCTTCATAAGTTTTTACGTTACCTTTCTAAATATAGTCCTAGTGCGATGAGAATCTCTTAGACAAGCTAGCAAAGCCTTCAAGATGTGGAGTTTGAGATGTAAAGCATCCGAAGGTGCAGCATGCATGCCACAAAGCAACGTAGACATATCTTCCTCACCGGACCCACTCACTATTAATTCTCTAATGACACCTAAACATAGTAAAAATGAAGTTGTAATCCGAGAATATCATCATAAAAAATTATATACATAATTTAAATCAACGAAAAATATTCTTTTGAGAAATTATTTCAAATTCAGTAAATTTGCTATAAAATAAATCGTTCCTCTTACGATTAAATGGAACACTCACTGAATGGGTAATGTTTATAGCCTTTAATTTAAACTTACCTAAGGCTTTACTACGACAAGATTCATAGACAACCATACCATGCACACATTTTGCACCTCCACAATCCCTAAAAACGTTACAATTACTAGAATTAGCATTCAATAATGCAGTCAAGCCTTCCATTAATAATGAACCTAAGTCTTCCTCTTCACTGTCTATATTAGGATCTCGAATCAATGAGTCCGTTCTGGTGGATTTTTTCTTTCTTTCAGGAGCTTTAGGAGATTCACTCAGTTCATTATCTTGTTGTATTGCTTCAGAATCTCTCTTTTTATTTTCTTCTTCAAGTTGTTTATCTTTTAAATATGCTACATATCGCGATAGACAGGTTACAAATACTTCTAACATTCCCACCTCACGATAAACATCTTTGAAGATTGTATTATGTCTGTAAGGTTTTCAAATTTTAATATTAATTATTTTCAATTATTACTAGTATGATTTTATCCATATAAAATTTTATCAAAAATTTAGAAATCTCAAAATCTGTGATTATTAATTAGTTGGTAATTGACTTACTTTAAAATGTTAAGAAGAGTCTTTATACACAAAATACTGCAACTTCTTGATCTATTGGCTTTCAACAAAAGTGAGAGTGATATAAGTTCTTTACAGGGAACAAAGTTTAGTTGAAACACTATGAATTCTAACAATTCGAAAAATTTCTCTTGGATTTCTGCATTTTTTGTGTAAATTCTTTCCGAAAACTGGCTAAGGGTGTTTTGATTTTCCAATATAAAATAATTAGCATTGTCAGCATGATAAACACTTGATATAGCATCCAATATAGTGCAACACAATGCAGGAGAGTTAGACTTCATGAAAACTGATTGCAAAACCTGGAAAAGACACAAAAAAAAACAATCAATAAAATATTAAATGTATTTGCTTTAGGTAAATGTATTTTGGAAAGGTTTATGTTGTGGAGATTTGAAGATCGCGTCAGAACAAACACAGCGGATAAAATTTCTTCCAGTGTCTCGTAACGCGAAAAATATTCCTTATTTGAAATATTTTCCGAGCAAGAACCTAGGTTCTAAGTAGTAAGGAACAAATGGCTGGGGTGGTGTGATGTTAGAAAACTGAAGTCCCCAGTATTTAAGAAATTAAAGAGCGGACGGTTAGAGTGGTATGGACATGTGATGCATAGAGAGAAGATGCATGTGACTAGGAGATGTATGGAAATGGTAGTGCAAGGTAGAGGGGAAAGAGGTCGACCGAAGAAGGCATGGATGGAGTGTGTGAATGACGATATGAGAGAGAGATAGGAGTGAGTGTTAAGATGACGGCTGAAGAGAATGGAATAGAAAAATTACAACAAAAAGAAGATTCAATTAAACTCGCAAAAAAACTATTAAATTCTACAGATCGCATAATTCGGTTCCCAAACTGTACTCTTTGTCTAGCATAAAATCAAAACGTGAAACGTCTCATCGTAACACATTAAATCACTCATATATTAGTTAACCTTTTTTAACCTGCCAAGCCAACTTGCCTATTGACGTGACGCCTGATGGGAACGATTTATATTTACCTGAAAAGCCTGCACATTTCTTACAGCCTGCCCGGGTGTAGAGGGCTGCGGTAAAACGAATCCTTGTAATTGGAATAGTTCAGTATTTGCTCGGGTCGGTCGAAGTTCTGAAAATCCGCAGGCGCATAGCGACGATATCATCAATACTAGATTTCGTAAAGCAGCACGAGCTTCTGAACCGCTGACGCGTTCCTCTTCCAGCCTGTTAGTTTCAAATAAATATTGATCTTGTATTGGGCGCTCTGTCTAACATTTATTTACAACATATTGGTTTTACAATAGCTCTATTGATGATTAAAAAAAATCTAAACTATCTCATAAATATAAATATTTACCATAAGCCATAAATAAATAAATTTGAGCAACATAAAAACTAGATAATGGGGTTATTTATATAATATGACCCAGTTCATTTTTATTTTCAGAACCAAGAAAACAAGGAATATGAAAACAATAAGAAGTTAAAGCAATAAGGCTGTCAAAGTAAATTTATTTACTTCAGAAAAAACTTCTGTAAAGTTTTAAACATTTTACTCTATTGAAATGTATTCAAATTCTGTTGATGAATGATTTGAACATTAACTGTATAATCATAGTAAGAGTAGTGCTTACCCTGAAGTTAAATAATCGGGTACATCTTGAGTTTCATGTCTGTGATAAAATAAAAATAAAACAAAAAATAAACCAACAAAAACCAAACAAACACACCATGCCTTGAATTTCACAAAGTATCGTAATGACAATGTTCTACATGAATGGTATGGCAGTAAAACTTTGTTTACTTACTTTAAAAGGAATTCTGAGAGAAATAAATATCCTTGACATGATCTAAAATCATCTAACAGTAATTGACTAACTTCACTAGAGTCTTTCAGGAAANAAACAAAAAATAAACCAACAAAAACCAAACAAACACACCATGCCTTGAATTTCACAAAGTATCGTAATGACAATGTTCTACATGAATGGTATGGCAGTAAAACTTTGTTTACTTACTTTAAAAGGAATTCTGAGAGAAATAAATATCCTTGACATGATCTAAAATCATCTAACAGTAATTGACTAACTTCACTAGAGTCTTTCAGGAAACAAAATACAGCCACAAACATTTCAACAACCTGGAAAATGTAAATTAATTCAATCAATTACAAAAAAGATCCTTGTTGTTAACTTGAAAACCTACAACATACCTCTAGAGGTGTCAGTTCTGGTATCCTTTGCATATTTTCAATGCATAATGCAACACAACCTTTATCTGTAATATTGCAATACAATATAAAATACTTTTAAATTACAATTTAAACCTATACCCATGCCTATACCTTATTATTACTTACTATGAATGTACTGAACAACAGATTGTGTTAGACCATGTCGAGAAAGCGTCATTAACACTTCAGCTGCTGACTTTCTCCACATTATATTATGAGGGGCACACCATGATGTTATAGCGGAGAATAAGAGGGTGAGATCATCCTTTCTCGCTAATTCTTCACATGGGAAAGGATGGCTGCATAATCTTACAAGTACCTAAAATGTTACATAATATCATTAACCAATCAATCAACATCTGAAATGATTTTACATAACCAAGCAGGAAGTGAGTGATACCCAATTAATAAAACAATAATGTTTATTTAATTCAAATTTGCTAAATGTTAATGTTAATATTCAAGAGTGCATATATAAATATTAATTTTCTCATTTTATTTACATCACGACAATATTTTGTTCTTTTTAAATTATTATTTTAATAGTCTTTTTTTGTTTCAAACAGCATTTCAAGATAATATGTGCTTACCTGAACAAATATTTTTTGCAACAAGATCCTCCTCTCTCTGGGTGTAAATTCACTATTAGTATCCTGAACATCAGCCTCTGATTCAGGTATCTCAGGAAGATCAAAAAACAGATACAAACATTTTACTAGTGTTGATGGTATAGCTGCAGTGGTCATGACCTTTAAATAACAAAAAAACACTTTTTATAGATTTATTTTTGCCTTGAACTACATGCTGAAGCTTATACTTTCAAACATTTGAAATTTATTATTTATAATATAAGCTATTACAAAATGCTTTGCTTACAAAATGATTATTACAAAGTTATTTGCTTTATAGTCATGAATTTAAAAAAAATCAAATTCAACTACCTGAAAGAGTTTCTTGTTTAAGGGTACATACAGATATGAAATGATACAATTGACTTTTTTTGGAGTTTACTCCTTTAGAATCGATTTACATATATAGGCCCGGGGTATGAAAATTATGGGGACCAAAATCGTACTAGCATGTCACACGAAATGCGTTATGCGCCTGATTGCGCATGTCACACGAAATGCGTTATCGCAGGTGACGCCGGGCTGCTGCGCCGGCAGTNATGCTGAAGCTTATACTTTCAAACATTTGAAATTTATTATTTATAATATAAGCTATTACAAAATGCTTTGCTTACAAAATGATTATTACAAAGTTATTTGCTTTATAGTCATGAATTTAAAAAAAATCAAATTCAACTACCTGAAAGAGTTTCTTGTTTAAGGGTACATACAGATATGAAATGATACAATTGACTTTTTTTTATTGCCTTTGATATTATATCTCAATGTGGATGGTGGCATCATGTTATGATGTCCATCGGCTCAGAAAGTCAGTTTACGCCAAAGGGCAAGCTTGTTCAACCATACATACAATAAAATAATAAAGACAAGAACAAGTATGCCCAGGCTCCCAATGGTGATTCAATTACTACTGGTATGAATTTCCTTAGGTATGAAAAACTAAGAACTGGACTAAGGCTGTGAAAGTTTTTTATATTGATATTTTTGTTGTAATCCTAGTAATTTGTCATAATGGCACACATATTATATTTTACAGGAGAGATAGTAATTTTTACCTGTATCAGAGACTGATCTCCAGCTGCCAATAGATTTAGTGTTGATAACAACATCCAGCCATTACTTGACTCTTCCGAGTTTTCAATCTCTAAAAACTTTGCAATTGCACAACTAGCAGCCTCGGTACTTTGGTTACTGGCCCTCTTTCTAATTTCTGACACCATTAGCTTAGAAACTTGTTGGCAAAACGACAATATATCCCAGAATTTTTCATTCATTTCACTTGATGGACTGGTGCCAAACACCTACAAAATCACAAACATTCAAGAGTTTAATTTAATAAAACACAATATTTATTTCATAATCATAATTCAAACTAAAGTTATCATAATAATCAATCTGTTATAATTAAATACATAGTTCTTTCTTTGAATTATTTCAAATGTGTGGGAATAGCTTCATATTTCCTAAAAAATTTATGTGTTTTATTAATGAAATAAATTGGGAACAAAGCTGTTTCTACAGTAATTTTAATTAAGAAGGTTTTTTTAGGATAGCTAAGGCAAATAGTATTAATGGATAATTTTGAAAGTAATACTTTTACTGAAGAAATACCAAACAATGAACTTATTTTACATTTAATAGTTACCTTACAAAATAGAGGCAGCATATTGTAAAGTTTATCATCTTTTTCAGCGTCTGTTAGTGGTTGTTGAGGATGTGTGTACTCTGCAAATAGCTTCTTCAGGTGCATCAGTCCAAGTTGGACGTGAGATGAGGAACCTGAGCCCTCGGCAGATTCGGACGACGCCGAGGAAGATGCCCCACGCAATTTGCGCATCAAATTCATTTTAATTACTTCACAAATAATACAATCACACCATTATAAGAAGAACGCTTATAAAAAGTGTACCGATTTCCATTTTAAACAACTACCTATGTATTGAGAGTAATTATTATGCCAGTAAAACGTATTGAAACTATTTCACAAATCATTGTTTTATTATTTTATTTTATTTTTATAAGTATGCTTTAAAAATGAAATTATAAAATAATTCGAGAATCTCTAAAAACGCCTTAATTAACTGAGATGAAAATGTACAGTTTTTACAATTTCCTAGCTTTTCTTAAGAATTGATTTTCATCAAAATTTTGTACGCCCACATGAACACTAGGAAATGTAGGTACAGACTATACAAATTTTGAAAGTAAAGAGACATTGACAGACATGACAGCTTTTCTATCTGTGAATCTACATAAAACCACTGAAGTAAGGAATAATTGGTACCGTACAATGGGGTAAATAGGGACAAAATCGACCTTCAGATTGAATTTTAAAATAGTTCCAATTAAATAGTCACTGCTCAACCAAAGAAATAAGTTGAGTCTTGAACGTACCTAGGTGATAAAAACCGTTACATAATTTTAATTATTCATTTTAAAGAAATAATCGGTAAAATAATGGCCGTCCCAATTTACCCAGCGTCCGGGGTAAATTGACACGGTTAAGGGTTAAATTGGGATATTTGTAAGGGTTGTCAACTCGCAGTACTGCGATATATAGGTAGGTGCCATATAATTATTTATATGGACCGAAATGATGAATACAATCCATAATTTAAGCACAATACACAACATAGTGTAAATTAAGCTGGTTTCTATTCCGAAGCGATGTGACGTGAATGATAATCAACAATACAATGATCAAAAAAAGTATGTGCATGTTATATTTTAGAAAATTATTATTTAATTTCCTTAAAAATCACAACTCTGAAACAAAATGATAAAATAGAATAAAAAATAGAAAACAAAAGGACTGGAAATGCAATAATACAATTTTATTTAATCAACATTTTCAAAATAATCTTTGAGCAAGAGTAAGATATCAGGTGAATAAGATAAAAAAACAGCTTTATCTGATTACTGCCAATAATAACAAAAATAAAAGAAATTCTTTCTAAGCTAAATAACTAAACTCNTTACCTTTAATATATATGCTGGTTCAAACACTAAATAACGTTTATAAATCATAGTCGTCTTCTATTATTATCAAATAAATAAAAGAGAGCAAAGTTTCTAGCACTAAAACAATTACCACCACAGGAAGTTAATTTGAAACGCGATTTTTTATAAGTTAGCAGCTATTATCATGCATATTCAGAGTTGTTTTGTGAACTTTCAACATTCTACTATTAAACTACAAAAAATGGAAGATTTTGCAACGAATATAAAACTTATATTGAGCGTCGAAAGATTTTCCCGGTTTTTTCCCGATTCGCCTCTCAATCCCTAATCGCCCCATTTTACCGGTACATCATTTCAATAATCATAAAAGATCACATTTTAGCTTTGACGTAAAATTGTTAAATTTCTTAAATTACATACTTTGAGGGTTCTTGATGAGATGTTCTTTTACTTATGAAATTCGGGACTACTTATGAAATTCGGGGATTCGAGAAAACTGTAGGTATTAATTTAAGGAAACTAAATTGTTTCTAATTAAGCTAAATAAGTTATACAAATTACTTTATATTACTATTTGCATAAAGTTTAATAAAAGCCTTTCTGTTTTTCCTTATCTAAAATAAGTAGGCAGTCTTCATATTCTCTACGAAGTCTTCATATTCATAACTAAACATTAAAAAAAGTTTATTAAATTGGGGTCATACATAACCGATCATTAATTAATCTAGTGACGTACAACATCTTTCTCAATTTTTTTCTCAAATGGTGAGAAAATAAAAAAAATACAACTAAGAATTTTCCTTAATAGTTTTTGAACTGCTCACTATAGGTAAGGCAGTAAAAGTTAATAAAACTTAAACAAATATAACGAAATTTTTAAAACTCTATTACTTACATTTTAACATCTTATTTTAATTTTAATTAATCAAATTACGGAAACTAGGTACAGGCGCGATTATTATTTAAAATATTTTTTTTGATTAGCTCCGTTTGTTGCTTCTTTAAAATAATTTAGTTAGAAAGCCGTTAAGCTAGCAACACATGGCATTTGGCATGTCATTTTATCCCGGAATTAAAAACAGAACTTATTTGAACATACGTACATACATGATACATATTTATTTTCTAATTTAAGACCGATCATATTGTATGAACAGTGTATTACCCCGTATTTGAGTATTTGCAAAAGGGGTAATTTTTTCTACGTTCGTAAAATATCTATTGAATAACGAATATGCCTGAAGATAAACACCTAGTGCAATGTTATAATCGCGGTTGTGGCCAAGCTTTTGACCCAAATGACAATGAAAAAGGTATTCTAGACTTTTCCCTAACCCTAAAACGTATTTAATATTGAAAAGTATACACTACTTTAAACAATGTTGAAAAAAATCTCAAAAATATATGTCAGTAACTTTATAACAAATTTATAAATTTACAGATGAATGTCGCCACCATCCAGGACATCCAGTATTCCACGATGCTTACAAGGGCTGGTCATGTTGTAATAAGAAAAGTGTTGATTTCACGGAGTTTTTGAACATAAAAGGGTGTACCTTATCCAAACATAGCAATGTGGTAAGTTAAAACAATCACAATGAAAAGCTCAGATCCAGTGTTGCTATATAGTTTTCTTACATTGAAAAGAAAATACATCCATAAACAAAATTAATCCAATTGTATGAAAAATTATTCAAATATTATGATTAAATTTGCAGAAACCTGTTGAACCTGTTAAAAAGGGGCTTGACAAGGAATTGGAAAAAAAGGATATCATTGAAGTAAGAGCTCCAGTTGCTGGTCCACAGTTACAAAGACCACCCTTTGAAACACCTCTGGTGCTCTTAGAAACACACATAGCTGAATCATTGAAACAATCTCAGCCAAATACAGAGCAAAAAACTCCAGTCTCTGAAGATGGGTATGTTTAACCATCCTAATGAATGCATTTTTTTTTTAATTACGTTCCCACCCTTTGAACCGGAATGCTTGACTTGCAGCAGAAAGAGGCATTATCCTTACTTATGCAAATACTTACTATATTAATAATAATGCAAATCATAGTTTTTGCAGGTTTTAATTTTATTACATGATTACATTTGTGAACAGGTATGTTTTGATAGGAAAACAGGTACCTGTCAACAGGATTTGAACATTGTGTTAATGTTGCAACAATTGTATTGTCACTTAAGTACATTCCGGGTTTCTTCTTCATTCGTATTATAATAAATAGTATTCAAATTCAACATAATTAAATAAGCAAAACTGAAAACTTGATGTTTTAAACCAAAACAAATATTAGTATTCTTAGTACTTTAAATAAAGTTGAACCCAAAATAAATAATAATACCATCAACTAAATTATTTGTTTGTACAAAACACTAATACTGTGATGATGTTTGATAACCACAAAACTGAGTTTTTGTTATGTTAATGTTAAATTGTAAGATTAAGCCCTTGTATATTATTTTGCTATTTACAATTTATCAAAATTTTTCAAAATCATTCTTGTAATTTTACAGAAATGTAGCTATTGGAACAAGTTGTAAAAATGGTGGTTGTAACACAGCATTTGAAGGTCCTCAAACAAATGAGTCTTTGTGCACATATCACCCTGGGTGCCCTATTTTTCATGAAGGTCTAAAATTTTGGTCTTGCTGCCAAAAAAGAACCACAGATTTCAATACCTTTTTAAATCAACCAGGCTGTACTACTGGAGCTCATAAATGGGTTAAAGAGGTAATTGATGTATAAATAAATAAATAAAAAGTTTGTTGTCTGTGCCTTGATAACCAAAATATCATGAACCATTGAAGTGATTATTATGTTCATAAAATTAAATGCTCCAATATAGATATGATCACTTTCTGAGATTATGTCAAAGTCTCAACTATANCCTTTTTAAATCAACCAGGCTGTACTACTGGAGCTCATAAATGGGTTAAAGAGGTAATTGATGTATAAATAAATAAATAAAAAGTTTGTTGTCTGTGCCTTGATAACCAAAATATCATGAACCATTGAAGTGATTATTATGTTCATAAAATTAAATGCTCCAATATAGATATGATCACTTTCTGAGATTATGTCAAAGTCTCAACTACTTATATTTTTTATTGTTCTATTTAAACAAACAAACTTTTGGCCCAGCTGATGCTAGGCTACTGGGGCTTAAACTTAACGTTATGTTTTATACATACAACCCACTGAGTTTCTTGCTGGTTCTTCTCATTGTGTTACAATTCTGATCTGGTAGTAGAATTTGTGAAGCACTGCTCTTGCTAGGGCTAGTGTTAGCAAATTCTCTCAGATTAAACCCGTGAGCTCCACTACCAAATCATATGTAGGAATCCAGCAAATAGGTAGGAATAAAAAACAAATTTTTTTTCAAATTAGAGTTAAGTATAATTTCAAAATAAAGAGACTAGGTGGATAAACTATTAGACAATTTCACCTATACAGATATTTAATAGTTGTACTCATTAGAAGCAGAAGTCTTAAGTCTTTCTGTTATCCTGCTTATTAATAATTAATTATGTATTCCAGTTTAAACAGTAGAATGAATGTTACTTCAACAGACTTGTACTCATTTTTTAAAAAACACTGCTTAACACTGAGTCGGACATGAGCTTGTCCGCAAGTTCATCTAGAAAGGGAATTGAAAAATTAATAAATATTAGTTTTTTTTTTTTAATTGTAGAGTTCAAATGCTGGTACAGTGCAGTGTCGTTGGGATTGGCATCAGACACCAGAACACGTGATTGTTAGTGTTTATGCTAAGAAATATGACCCAGTCTTGAGCTATGTGAAGGTAAACCCTATACGGCTAAACATAAAATTGATATTTAGAGAGCAAGGAGATGCAGCCTTTGAATTGGATCTTGAACTAAGAGGGGTATGTAAACAAAATGTTAATAACAATTCACTTGTCACTAATTTGACATTGCACTTTTCAAATTAAAATGCCTAAAAAATAAATAGTGCTAGTAATGATCCATATTAATATATTACACAAAATACATACATTAATATCAGCATAACAAAAAAACGTTTTCCAGGTTATCAATATCGAAAGAAGTTCTGCTTCTATGTTGGGTACTAAAGTGGAGATAAAATTGAAAAAGGGCGAACCTGGCTCATGGTCCAAGCTTGATTTTCCCAGGACTGAACCAAAAAAGGTAGAAGAAAAGTCAACTGTCCAGGTCAATACGATGGAAGACGATTCAGTCGACCTCAGTTCAGTGGAAACGATTACGTTGAATAAGGTTAACATTGCCTAGTATTGGTTTTTCTCTCGAAATGTAATTTTGTGACATCTTGCTAATGAATGCTTTAGATATATTAACATATTATTATTTAAGTCAATGTGAATAAACATATTTTTACTTATAAGATTTTTATTTTAAACAAAACAGCCAGGAGTCTTCATAGAAAGAAAAGAAAGAGTTCAATGTTTTTTTTTTTGTTTTTTGTTTAATAATTATAACCTTATATTAACACTAAAATAGAACATTATAATATTATTGTGACTAGAAATAAATTGATTTCACGAAAATTTTTAACTTTACAATTCTCTTAACAGTATTAAATATTTCATTCATATAAAGCACGAATTTCCATAATTTAGAGGAATGACTAGAATAAATTTTTGAAGAGTTTCTAATTTTTATGACATAAGTTTTTGATTATTCCGATATCTACCTATTATTTATCTTTATTAGAAATTATACTGTTATTGCAGACAGTGTATAAACGAGATATCTACAAATTAATTAACAATTTGTGACAAATTCTATTTTTAACTTATAAAAGGTGAGGATGTTTGTAGCTTGAAAGTAAGCGCCGCCTCTGCCATTAAATATTTAGAGTTCATTGCTAACAGGCTGCTAACTGTGACCACATTACAATTACAAGATAATCTTGGTTCGCGCCAGTATCGAACCTTCGACCTGCATGTACACTCAATACTTATTACTGGCGGTAGGACCTCTTGTGAGTCCGCGCGGTTGGGTACCACCGCCCTGTCTATTTCTGCCGTAAAGCAGTAATGCGTTTCGGTTTGAAGGGTGGGGCAGCCGTTGTAACTATACTGAGACCTTAGAACTTATGTCTCAAGGTGGATGGCGCATTTACGTTATGGATGTCTATGGGCTCCAGTAACCACTTAACACCAGGTGGGCAGTGAGCTTGTCCACCCATCTAAGCAATAAAAAAAAAAGAACAGGAATACCTAGATGGTATAACGTCGCGGAGTTCGATTTTTTTTGTTGCCCTTATGGGCAGACGAGCACACGGCCACCTGATGGTGAGTGGTTACCGTCGCCCATGGACTTCGGCAATGCCAGTGGCAGAGCCAAGCCGCTGCCTACCGCTTAATACTCTCCACAAGCCTCGTTTGAAGAAGGACATGTCATAGCGCTCGGGAAACACCGTGGAGGGGAGCTCATTCCATAGCCGGATGGTATGTGGCAAAAAAGGCTTCTGGAAACGCACTGTGGATGACCGCAGTGGATGGTAGTATGGATGAACTCTACTCCGGTGGCAGGCGGTACGATGGTAAAAACGAAATGACGGTATCATCTCGAACCATACCTCAGCGCACAGATTATTAACAAATGTTATTACTATGATTGTGTGTTGAATATAATAATCTTATCGACATGCCTATGAATATTTAATTACGGCGATGAACAATGTTCAGTTGTCGTGTGGGGATGAGGAGCGTGGAACGGGGGCGCTGGTGCCGGTTGCATTCGGTACATGTCGTGTAGCAGTGTGGTAACGGACACGTCGCCGACTGTGTCTCGGAACAGTAGGAGCTCGATGGAACGCGCTCGCACAGCGCGGAGCGACGGTAACAGCAGCAGGAGGCGACCGAACCTTTTAAAATGAAAAAGTGATTACTACACCTTCCATCAGTGTTCTAAGTATCACATTCGCTTGCAGGCTAAATCTATAGGGTTGTTGTACCTGTGACCTATATACATGTTTATCTATTTCTTTATATCATCGACTTTCAATTCACATAAGTACCAAAGAAGTATTTCAGTCAAAAAAGTAATAGGTAGGAATAATGCTGTATTTGAAGGGAGCTTTTGTATTTTATACCTAGTCAATGAGCGTGGGTAGCGTCTTCCCTATGCCCTTGGCATTGTGAAAGTCCATAAAGTTATTTTTTTAACATTAAGTAGGCTCACGTCTGCCCTCAGTTGAAAATGCTTTTTCTTAAATGAAGATTGACTAAGAATTGTAAAACTTCACAAAATACAAATGTACACATGTACCTACATAGGTATTTATTAGATAATTATTAATGGTAGCATACAAATATATTTATTATTAGGTATATTGTAACGAAGATACCTACCTGTAGATGCTAATATGTAATAAGCATTATTTTCATAAATGTTACCAAAGAACAATCGAAAATAATTAGACTAGGTAATAATGGCTTTACAAATTCAAATTTTGGGTAATGAATGTGTCTATCATCAATGAAGTACCTATCATCCTACCTGGTAGGTTGTCTGGTATATCTAGTGCGCACATAATCTGCTAGAATACATTGTGCTTGATCTTGAAGCATTTCGACTGGTTGGGTCTCACTAAGTCCGGCTGTATCTGTAAAATCAGATAAGTACCTTGTTAAAAGTTGTGATGTTAATATTACATCGAAATAAATTAGTCGTTTGTCACTCTTTTATGTCTTATGAGCTACCTTCGGAAACGTGTTGGAAACACACGCATTTACGAAACAGGAATAGACAGACCTAGACGCCGAATAGTTACCTACACAATATTGACAACATTTAAGTCGTCTGGTGAATTACACATGCTACTATTTAACGGGTTCTGGTCACGATTTTTGTATTTCTACAAAACAACTTCTTTCGGTGAAGTTGAATTTTTTTATTTAGTTATTGCATGTTGGTAATAAGTACCTATGTATTAAGTTACATAAAAATGTACCTATATGACTAAATAATAATAGTAGGTGTGCAACTACATATAACAAAGAAAATAATAGGTACAGAATTAATTACAGAATCATAAAACGTTTCCAAGAATAATTTTAATGTAATAAAAAAATAAAATACCTAACACACCTGGTGAAAATAGTACAATCGCTTTCATGCACCCACATTCGCTGCCATCAGGTGCTATTTGACGAAATCGGCACAAAATCTCCTACAAAAAAAGCATTTTACTAAAACATGTGTAGTTATAACTTACGTCTACAACCTACTTATCGGTTTTGAATTTCAAGAAATAAAATTGCGACTGTTTTGCTATGGTATAACTACCTAAGTATGTGAATAATAAATACATTTTACGAAACATTGAGAACACAAAGTTATTGCTATTGCTAGACGTCTCCTTTGGCTATGAAAACTTTTCGAAATGTCCGAATCTATAAAATGACTATATTTATCTAAGTATATACCTATCTGTGGCACTTGAACGAACGAAATATCACAGTTGGTAAATAATATTAAAATATAGCTACTACATAACAATATAAACATAATTATGCAAAGTATGGTCTGAAACCCAAAGTTTTATATTTATTTATTTATAAAACAACCGTTTGTAAGTGCTTACTTGTAAAGTATTTAGTTCCAAATCCGCGAGGGGATCAGGGGGCAGGCGAGCCCTGGCCGCCGAAGCCGATAACAACGGCGCGAGATCCCAAGGAGCCGACCACTGCGCCAAGTGCAACAAGAACAAGTCCTTCCATGCCGCTCGAAGTAGAACCAGTTGATCTGACGGTGATAACGCTTGGAAGGGCGCCAGGCACCGCACCCACCGGACCGCCATAAATAAGAGACGAGCACTTGTTTCCTGAATTCGTTATGTATGATTTATCATTTCCCATTTCAATAATAACTAACTATAGATACTAACTGTTACTTCTCTCTAAATTTTTTTCTATAGGTAGGAACGTATTCGATATGTAAGTCGTATTTATGCTTAGTTTTCCATAAGTGTAATTCGTTCTATACTGTATTTTTTTTATTGCCCTTGTAGGCAGACGGCCCACCTGATGATGAGTGGTTACCATAGCCCATGGACTTCAGCAATGCCAGGGGCAGAGCCAAGCCGCTGCCCACCGAGCCAAGCCGCTGCCTACTGTATAATAATATTCCAATTATCATTTGAATTTTTTCAAGAGATCTTCTTTATTAGGCCTCATTGATAACTCTACTGCAGTCAAGAAGTATCTAGTGAAACGATTTGTCTTCATGTCTCGTACTAATGCAGACAAAAGTGGGCAGTTTCATCAACAAGCGTTGGCTTATTAAAGTTGCATTAAAAAGTAGACTTTATGGACTTGTTTTAAATTACGTTTTACATTACGTCTGTTGGGCGGGGTAAGTCAAGTAAAGGCGATAAGTCACCCCAATGTCGACCAATCGTAAACTCGCGGCCGCCCCCTTGAGTCAAAAAGCTACCTACTGCAGAACATGGCACTTCCCCTTACCTTTTCACAAAGCTATTCTCTAACAAATAATATAATAATAATACCTTTATTAGTTTTGTTTACCTAGTATTAATGAAGTATTAAAGTTATTTAGATGGTTAGAAAAAAATAATTAGGGCTGATTAACTTTTTTACTAATTCTTGATTTCCTGTCTTTTTAATCGGTTCTTATTCGTATTCTTCCAAGTCTGACCGCACTTTATTGTACCCTCTTATGAGAAATATACATGCTATCTACATACATATTATTAAATAATTAATGAACATAATTTAGATAGGTAGGTATTCGTAATGTTTGTCTTGATATGATTTCAACGAGTTTTAATTCTAACAGTTTGACAAATCAGAAGCTAGATATGATGGTAGATACCCGTTTCCAGGATTTACGGCTTCCAAACCCGACAAGAGAATAATTTACCTACAGTTTTCTAAAGTATCTTGTCTCTATTCGAACCTGGTTTTGTTTTCGGTAACGTAAATTTTTATTGCCCTTGATGCCTCGTCCAACCGGCTATTTGGTATTAATTGGTCCCCGGAATCTATGGAAATCAGTGTGAAAACGGCCGTACAATTTGAGAAATTTAATCCATTTATAACGGCTTTATATATCTAACGCTGTATGTATAATGGTTTTTCTATCCTTAAGCTAGGACGCATGGTTGTTATGTGAGTAGAAATATACCTACCTACAGAATCGCGGTGCCTAACTACAGAATAGAAATGCTTAGGTTGAGGTTACCTGCAGAAGTTCCCATGTTGGGGCTAAAGGAGCACCAAATGCACTGGGCGGGGGCCGTAATAACGTCGGATCGCCTTGAAGCTGAAGTTGCTTGGCACTCCACATCAGTTCCTTTATATCGAAGAATATGCGATGTTATTTTTGATAATGAGTTCAAGAACACAAATTAGGTAGGTACCTACTAAGTATGTTGATTAGATAATAATAAAGTTTTATCTGTATTGTTGAATTATTTGCGCTGATACTCTAAGTTTAGTCACTAAGTTTTTATATTAAGTATCTATTGTTTAACTTAGTATTTAAAGTACCTAAAATTGTAGCATGCGGATCGATCCTCAGATAATATGATGTGCCTTAAGTTTAATGCAACTAACCTATCTATCAAATTATGGGAGAATTGAATCCATTTTCACATTGATAGTCAAGGGTCTGCCTAAGTATCTAACGGTCATTTTAATACTGGCCACTAGTAAAATGACAGTTTTCAAATTCAGTGTTTTTTTTTTCCAGATGAAGGCAGACAAGCGGCATTAATTGTTTTTTTCAGTAGGTAGGTACAATTCGTAATACGCTCCTAGGTACTTTTAATTTAAAACCATTTTCTAGTTGAATTGCCAGGATGATGTTTCTTGACCAGGGTTGTCCAGACAACGGCTTGCGACGCATGTATTAATCAGATAATGGTTTTCGATATAAATAGTTTGGATAATAGATTCTTTGTCAAAATACATAATAATCGGTAGTAAAACCTCTTGTGAGTCCGCACGGGTAGATACCACCACCCTACCTATTTCTGCCATGAAGCAGTAATGCGTTTCGGTTTGAAATGTGAGGCAGCCGTTGTAGCTATACTGAGACTTTAGAACTTATATCTCAAGGCGGGTGGCGGCATTTACGCTGTAGATGTCTATGGGTTCCAGTAACCACTTAACACCAGGTGGGCTATGAGCTCATTCACCCACCTAAGCAATAAAAAAAAGATCGATATTTGGTATAATTTATTTTTATTCTTGTAACGTTTTATCAAGTAGTAAAATAGCAAAGTATTTAGTTTTTGAGATTATTATTTTTCTACGGCCCTCCAGCTTTTGTACTAAATTTAATTAGCCCGCAATAGTACCTACTTAGTTTGGACAGCCCTGTTCTAGTTAATGCCATCAGCTGTGATACAAATAAGTGAGATCATGCCGACTTACATGACATTTATCGGTAGACATTAAAATGTGTAGTAGTCCTGGAGGCGGTGGTGGTAGGAACGAGTCCGGCACGAGCGGTAACGGGCTACAAGCGCCAGTTCCAGCGGCGCTAGACCCAGCTGACGAGGCCGCGCTGAGCGGAGCCGGCTCGTTCATACCTCTTAAGCTGAACTGTAGACATATTGTATGTACTAGGTACTGACATCGATTCGTTACTACGTTGTATTTGAAATATTTAAAACGTTTTTTTTTTATTCTAATGATAATTCCAATAGTCGTGGAGAAAATGCAAGCATAACTAGATAAATGAAATCGCGGTGTACCATTCACCAGAGTGAAAAGCTATACTGAAAAAGGAGGTCGCATTTAAATCAATAGTACATACCAATCCGCATAGGCCAAAACACAACCTCCTATTAATACCCCAAAATACGAATACCTACATAATCGTCGATAAATATGGTAAAAAAGATTTTAATAAACGGATGGATGACGAAGTAGCAGAAGTATAAGTAGCTAGAGAAGGCTGGAATAATATTCAGTAGGTACAACGGCTGTCTCACCCTTCAAACTGAAACGCATTACTACTTCACGACAGAAATAGGTAGGGTGGTAGGTAATACCTATCCATGCAAACTTATAAGACATCCTACCATCAGTAAAACTGGTAAAAACAGACTTCCCTGGGAGTTAATACTTAATTAAAAAGAGGTACCTATATAATTTATTATGATTCTTGTTTTTTTTTAATGCTAGGATATTTTAGTAGACATTTCCTACTCACTTGAAAGTTGAGCGGCTGTGGAAGTGACAGTGGCGCATACGGCGAGGGCGGTGACAGCTTGAGGACCTGCGGCTTATGAGCGTGCGTCATCGACGGAGGTGGCAGCGAGCTCAACGCTCCAGCGTGCAACTTAGGCTTACGAGGGCCACGCTCGTGTTGGACTGCTGTTGGGAAAAGAATACAACCATATTATAATCACCTCTGGATCTAGATGAGTCGGCCCAACAATATAGGTACACTTACGCTACCGACAGTTTCTGCGGTAGCACCCAAAAACGCACTCGAATTAGGGTAGGCAGGTTTTGAGTCTGTTTGTGGTGTAGACCGCGAGATCCTCCCTACTCTGACTGGGTTCTGACCCCGGGTGGAGATCGGACATCGGGTGTGAGAGTACAAGGGGAGTCGTTTGGTGCGGTAGGACCCAAACTTGTGTTCTCGGTCTGCCCTCAACATCTGCAGACCGTCAAATCCCACATACCCCTCGGCGGTCCCCTAGGCGCAGATACCTCGTAGGATGCTCGGCCCCGGCCCGAAAAGAAGGGTAGACAGGTGCATCTGCGTCTAATATCATACCCGTAGTCTTCAATTTAATGATGATTATGGCGCTTGCAACAGGGCCGAAATATCGGGAACTTATTGAATGTAAAAATCGTAGTAAGGACACGTTAAATAAGTTTTTATAGTGTTTAAAGCTGCGAAAATTTAAAACCAATTCGTACTATATAACTATGTTTAGGATAATATTTTTTTAGCCAACGTGAAACAATTTAATTACACAACGAAATAATTACGTTTACTTTACGCATATCGATAATATCACCGTAAAATTTGCGGTCAACAATTATCGAAAACAGCAATGAACAACAGTGAATTCTGTTGAAAAGTCACGAATCAAATTTCACTATACGATATCGATGTAGCGCAGAGTTGTTTAACACATAGGATTATGCAACTGAGAAGCGCTTACGCGATACAACCCTTTATGATTGGGGTCGGAGTGGCACCTCTCGATAGTAGCCAAATGGAAGGGTTATACTGTGAATTATTCACAATTTTATCACTATCTTGGTCTTTTAGAGAAGAAGAAGTATGATGTATGCCAGACTTAACTTACATGAGTACCTACATAGTGAGAGGTTTAAATGATTTCGAAAATTATACGTGAATTGTTATAAAATGTAATTATTGATATTTAATTTGTAAAATTATGCCTAGACCTCATTTTGTTATAATTGTAGGTAAAAAAAATTCAATACCTTAATTTTAATCAATTTAGCGAGTATAGAAAGCAAATTAATTTCGACAAAAACTAATCCTTAACTTAGGGGATGCGAAAATGTATTTAGTTGCATGTCGGACTTGCATGGGGCGCGGGGCACTGTGACGTCACGCAATCAGCTTATCGTGGCTGATTCCATGGGAATGCGGCCATTGTGTCCGCACATGGCGGCGCATACGCTGTTGTTCCCGCGACGTACGATACGTACGCTACGGTTACTCGATGCGGCTTAAATCGCGAGCTGTGTTACCGGACCGTGTATTGAGCACTCACCTCTGTTTTAGCTTTTAATTTTATTTTATTTGTACGCTTTAGGTAGATAACAGATTTTTGGTTTCTATTCCGTTCTTATTTTCAATATTTTATACAATTCGAGTAGGACGGAAATCGTTATTATACAGTTGCGCACTTTCGGCTAAAATAGTATTAATAACTGCCCAGATTTACAAAAATTGTAAAAAAAAAAGTAATATAATAATTCAAAAGCATAAAAAAATTCAAAAGCAGCTTTGGCTGGTGAAATGTAAACTGAAAATTTAACTTAACACAGCAATACGGTTTTTTAAGCTTACAANTACAATTCGAGTAGGACGGAAATCGTTATTATACAGTTGCGCACTTTCGGCTAAAATAGTATTAATAACTGCCCAGATTTACAAAAATTGTAAAAAAAAAAGTAATATAATAATTCAAAAGCATAAAAAAATTCAAAAGCAGCTTTGGCTGGTGAAATGTAAACTGAAAATTTAACTTAACACAGCAATACGGTTTTTTAAGCTTACAATGATAGAATTACTCTCCCGACCTTCTCAGGGGGTCGCGATTCCGATCCGGTAGCAGATTCAGCGAAGCACTGCTCATGATAAGGCTAGTGTTAGCGATCTCTAGTTGAGGCCGTGAGCTCATCTACCGGTTCGGTTGGAATAGCCCCTTAGGCTATCAATGATTAGATAGAAAAAAGTTGTAATTTATATATTATATATATTTATACGGATAGGATATAACTCAATATAGGTGGCGATATTCACGTTGTCATGTCTGAAGACTCCGGTCATTGCTTAATAGCATACGAGCCGAGAGTTAGCTCATCTATATACTCGTACTTAGGTATGCATTAAGCAAAAAATATTTAGCAGTTAGATAATAGCACTCCCATTTTGTTATTTTAAGACACTATGACAAAATAGTAATTTTATGGAGGCAAAGCTCTTTTGGTTTTTGTGTAAATCAAAGATTATCAACTGTAATTGAAAGATTAGCTATTACTAATAATAAAATACAAAATTACTAACGTCATTTATGTTTTTACCTAAGTTCCCGTTTTGTAGAAACATTACTTTATTTTGAGAAAGCATGTGGCAGTATTTTCTTGGGTGCGTTTCAAATGTTTGTATAAAAATAAATTAAACATCTTTAATATTTTGTATTGTATGCATGCTGTGACTAGAATTATTTTTTGTGACATCAAATTTCATTTGGCTAGCGTAGACATTAACATTCGATTCAACAGTGAAGTTGAAATTTACGCGGGGCCAAAAATATATTTTGTAAAATTATCGAGAGAGGCATTCAGTAATAATTTCCAAAGTAGGAACTGCTGACATAATAAAGTCGTCACTTAAGCTCCTTTCAAAAAGGCGATCACTGAATCACATTTCAAGCGTTTAAGGGAGATTTAACTTCAAACATCTATCAGTAAAAAGCCCCTCGCTCCGTCGAATTGAAAGCAAACAAAACATGTTTTTCAAAAACGTAGTTCATACACAAACTAAAAATACTTACATGTTTTTATAAGCCGCGAGGCCACAAGTTCGATCCGTGTGTTAATTTATTACGACTTCAGTTTAACTTTTAAAAGCGATGTAGGGATATGTTTATTTAAAACTAATACAAAAATATAAAAAAAAAATGTTTTCTTTGGCGTGAACCTGTGATTATAATTTCTAGTTCAATCATATTACATTTCTTCAAAATAAATTTGTACATTCATTGAGTTAGGTTAGGTTGCATTAACTGCCCTACGAGGAGGCAGTCTGCTCCCGATGATGGTCACGGGGCGACCTAAGAGGGTTGAGGCTACGCCGCACGCTAGTACCAGGAGAACAGGACGACGCGTCGATGGCTACGGACTGCGATGCGGTCCGCATTGTCGTCGTCACTGTCGTCGACGAACATACTGTGGAAGAACAACCCGGTCGGCGGTGTATCGCGTTCCGACCCGGCAGGCTGGTTCTGGTCCAACGGGGTATCCCGGAACACCAGCGGCACCACCTGGTAGGGCTGCCGCCGTGCCGTACCGCGGAGACCGGCGTCGTTGATCGTCGACTATCGCCTCGACGACCCGTCGGTCGGGCGTCCTCGGGGTGGCGCCGCGTGTCTGGTTTTAGTGTTGACCGCGGGAACCCCCCCACTCTGACCGGGTTCTGACCCCGGACGGAGATCGGACGTCGGGTGTAAGAATGCAGTGGAGTTGCTTAATGCGGTAGGGCCCTAAAATTCCTTGGGCCCGCGATTTGCTCCTAACACGTTGTAGATCGTCAAGCGCTTAGGGGGCGCGCGGGGACCTATTAGAAGGTTCGGCCCGAAAAAAAATCAAAATAAAAAAAGGTTGCATTATCTGGGTGCCTGTAATTAGCAGTACTGTTCTGTTGGAAATATATATATATATATATTTTTAATAATAAAACTTTATATTAACTTTAAGATTTATACATTAGTGTATATGATCTATGCATACTTTGATGGGTAAGACGCAAAAGATGCAGAGTAATATACCTACTAATATTATATGTGTAAGTGAAGCATGCAATATATTGAGAGATCACGAGTGTTCTTGAATATTGATTTAGACCAGTAATGGATTTACGCCTAGGCCCGTGAGGCTCGGGCTTAGGGCGGCATGACTAGAGGGCCGGCAAAATTTTTGAAATGCCAAAATTTCAGTCTTTCAAAGTCAAGTAAAGACAGTCTGCTTTGAAAATGAGTTTATACTACTTATTATAAAAACAAGTTATTTTAAAATTAAAATTAAAATATTAGATCAAAATTAATAAAATTTATTCTAACATCAAGGGAGGTGCGATAAACAGGCCTAGGGCGGCATCAAGCCTAAGTCTGTCATTGATTTAGACGCGTATATATAGTTATAGTCAAATTTCAGTCTTATGTATCCATAGTAGGTATGGTAGATCAATCAATATTCAAATTATATGGACACTCGAGTAGATTTAATTTTTCTCGCTTGCAGGGTAAGTATGGTTCGCTAGTTATGCGAATGTAAATGGAACTATGCGGTCGATATCATAGTGATGTGGACCTTCATTTTCATTTTTATTTATTTATTAAAAGTTACCTTTAGTATTTTTGTTTGCACAATGTTGATACAAGAATTTGTATTCACAGTGACACAATTAAGGAAGAAATTCTACGTTTTAGGGCTTGTTATTGTGCCTTTTCAACAAGATAATAATACACTAATAAACTACTAGTAAATTCTTCGCTACCGTCGGTAAAAATATGTTGATGGAGTAAGCCTTACTACACTTACGTAATGAATTATCGATACATACTTGAGATGGAGATATTAGCTCCAGGTCATTTCTTCTTATTAATAAATTGTCAAAACCATTCTTCTATTTTGGAAAATTGAAAAATTAGACTTATTCTCTGCTTTTTCTCCACTTTATCCCACTAGGTGGGGTCGGCACAGCTAATTTTTCTCTTCCATTCTCTTCTATCAGCCGTCATCTCAACACTCACTCCTCTCTCTCTCATATCGTCATACACACACTCCATCCATGTCTTCTTCGGTCGACCTTTTCCCCTCTACCTTGCACTACCATTTCCATACATCTAAAAATTAGACTTAAAACTGTGAAAAAATGTGCATGTAAGTATTACAAAAGACAAATCATTCAGTTTTTTTTATCTGATGCTTCATAAGATTACGTCTCTTGGCACCTGTGATATATTTAGTTTAACCAATGTTTTGACATTCTATAAGTGTCAATATTCATTTTGAGGATATTTATGGTTAAATAAATAAATAAAAAAATAAATAAAAAAATCTATCATTATTTCACGAATACGTACTACATTCAACAATTTATCAAAAAGGAATCGAAAAAGAACAGAATAATATATGAACAATAACATATGAATATGTTTTTTATATTTTGTTACTTATTTAATTTCAGAAGCGATGTTATACTCCCGTTATCGATACCACACTCATCTCTCACCGGATTAGGTAGACGAGGAGGCAACCAACGCGTCGACAGCGGTGTGAGGTGATTAATGACCCAATAATCCTGGCCGCTCGCCGCCTGCCCTATGAAAGCTTCACGAAGCCGAATTGGTGAGCGGTCAAAAGGTTTATTGACCAACATACGCCAAGACGCCATCGCTTATAATTTGTACTCTATCTTAGCCAGAAACGCATTTATTATACACAAAAATGTCCTTAATTTCACTAATTAAACAATATAACGCTTTTTTTATAGCCCTTTTAGGCAGACGAGCATACGGCCCACCTGATGGTGAGTGGTTACCGTCGCCTGTGGACTTCAGCAATGCCAGGGGCAGAGCCAAGCCGCTGCCTACCGCTTAATACTCTCCACAAACCTCGTTTGAAGAAGGACCTGTCATAGCGCTCGGGAAACACCGTGGAGGGGAGCTCATTCCATAGCCGGGTGGTACGTGGCAAAAAAGACCTCTGGAAACGCACTGTGGATGATCGCAGTGGCTCCAGGTAGTATGGATGAACTCTACTCCGGTGGCGGGCGGTGCAATGGTAAAAACGATATCATCTCGAACAATTCTTCAGAGCACTTCCTCAGAGCACACAGAGTTTTTAAGTAATGGGCTCTGCACAAAAAGCGAATAAAATGTCAGATGATAGAAAGCATTCTGTTCAACCCATACCTGTTTGAACCACACTCCAACATAAATAATGACGAAAAATTTAATTTTTCTTTCATTTTGTCAAACAATTGGAAACCAGAACATCGAATGTGTCGGTCATATGAACAAAGCTGAAAGAAAAAGTCGACCTGGAGATCGAAATAATTATAATAATAATACCTAATCCAGCACAAGTCAGACACGGGTTTTAAGCCCCCAATTAGGACTCCTTGTACTATGGGAAACAAAGATTTATATAATATACATACTTATATACGTTTAAATATATACACACATAGATATTAAGCATTCAAATAAAGAGCAAACGAACTTCTTAATCACACGAATTGAAAATTGAAGCAGAATATCTAATAATAGGCTCCGTTTGCCAACGCAGAAAACGCAAGAGAAATCTTCATGGCACAATTTCGAATGGAGTATTTGAAATCAATAGAGAACCGATTTGGAAACGATCCGGTGGTAAATTCAGCAAAGCACTGCTCTTGCTAAGTTCAGAGTTAGCAAACTATCCCTGGTTGAGTTAGTGAGCTCACCTACGTGACTAGCTGGAATAGCCCCTTAGGCTATCCGCGATTAGGTAGCTTAAAAAATAATAGAGAACCTCACATAAGAAGATAGAACATAGAGATAGAGTACCTATAGATGTAATGGACTACATGTTGAAGTATTTGAAATTAATGACTAATTAAAATCATCATTTAATTTCAAACCATATTCATCATTTCAGCTCACCAAGACTCAGTTACTTTAAAATTACATTTACAAAATTCTACAAGTGCACAAGAGCGCGAGTTAATCTTTATCTTCTGTGCTTGTTTCATTTCCAAAACATCACTATAATATGATGTGACTATACTTATTTATTAACGAACATTTCAATTTAACAAATCTCGGAACAATGCTGGTCTGATGAAGGTTAGCTTCGTAGTATAAGGGCCATGACGCAGCAATTGTCGACGCCAAGAGGCGAACCCCTTACCGATTCACAAGGATCAAGATGTTAAACAATCTATTTTTTGCATCACTTAAAATGTAATGACACAAATTCAGTGACGATAGTGAACACGATAACGATTTATATACGAGTAAATCTTTTATTTGTATAGATCTATCAAATATTTTATTTGTATAGTAAATACTGCAGAAAGTACCGCTGTTGTTTATTTAAAGACTGAACTTATCGTATAACTTATTATTTTGGACTTCAACTTTAAAATATATTGTTGTTAAGCAAGCTTAATTTACAACCATCATGAACTTGAATTAGTGCATCTAAAAATCACAAAACTAAAACTTGTTGAAATAAATTAAGGTTTTAGTATAGGTACCTAGATTCCAAATTAAATGGCTAAACACTAAAACGCTAACGAAGTGAAAACATGAAATTATCGAAACATTTACTAGAAATCCATTTTATTTTTATTACCTACATTATTATTTTGTTTTACGGATATCACACAAAAAAAAACATTAAATACTTCAGAGATCTGGGCATCAAAATCATCGCGTGGAAAATATCCGTGGAGAGAGAACGACCCCGTGTTCCAACATTCGTTCCGACGTTAATTCCAGCCGCATTTGTTCCATTACATTTCCGACACAAAGTAGATACGCGTTTGCCGAATTGACTAGGTGGATGCGACCAGGCGAGCGATAAACGAAAAGGGACGAAGCGAGTAAACATCCACAGCAGACAGGGATGCAGCATCAAAAGTGAGAAAGATGTATTCAGAAGTGAAATAGTCTGCTGGCTGAGCACATCATCATTAACGAGCCACCGAGGGCGGAGGGCAGCGAAGAGGCAGAGGGGGCGCGTCAGGTGGGCACCCTCCCACGCTCTCAAACACCTGCGTGCGAATTTGCTCCTTACCGCAACTACATCTACGGAACTTATCTCTTTAAAGCTAGTAAGTGAGGACTACCAACCTCAGAGAATATTTTCGAGTGCACCGACATAAATATGAGAAATATCCAGGTTTTTACTCACCTTCCACCCTAGGGGTCCGTTCGCACTTGGACAAACATCTCGTATAATAGATGTCCAACAATGTAGAGCTGCCATCTTCCGCATTGGTAGACTTTGTTAATATCTTCGTTTTTTCGAAGACTTTGTGAAATTAATTACCTATATGTTTTTCTGTTCCAGTTATTTCTTCTTTGCGTTTTAAATTCACTCGTACAAAACTTGGTTAAAACTTCGTCTTTTCACGAAGTTGGTCTGAAGTTGGTGTCGCGGTTTTTGTTCGTCGAGTCTCAGAACAAGTTGGAAAAGCGTTGTACCGCTTTATTCCACCACTATAAATAACTTTGTTTTATACATCAAAAAGTTTGGAAATTAACTCAAAACAAACGAGATAGTTCAACTTTAAGAGTTTTAGGTGCGAATGCAGTATATTGTATTTAATAGCCGGACTAATTTAAAAGGTAATTAATTTCGGCTAAGCGGATCACTAATTGCATATTTAAATGAATCTTTATTGTAAAACGTAATCAATTTAAAATTTAATCAAAACAGACAACAGCATTCACTAAAACCCAACTAATAGTTTCATGTGTAATGCTATTAACTCGCCCATTACACCTCGGAAATTAATTAAGAATCTCCTAACATAACAAAAAATACCCTAAACAGAGTGCAACAGATTAGCCATTAAACGATTTTAGTTTTATTCGTTATGACATTGCAGTAATTTGTTCACGGACAACATTAAAATGAAATTAGACGGGTGAGATTCATCTCCTGGGGCGAGGGTTGAATCACTTGCACTGTCAAAATATAGGTAATATTGTAGTTTATGTATCAGGAAAACACGCGAGCGCCAAATAAATCGCATGATCGGATAAAAGATAGGACCTTCTTATTTAACGATTTTGAATTTCTTGGTTTAAGATCAATTGACAAAGTACTATCAAAACGTTGAGATCACGTTACTAGTAGGTTTTTTATGCTGAAAATAATTTTATTACCAATCAATGTAGGTACTCAATAGATATTAAATATATCACTTTGGACATACCTACGTGTTGTCAAGTCTAACAATTCTACAGAAATAAATAAAAATGGTTTACTAAGGACTTACCAAGAATTATGATATATAAGAAAGGATAAGTAGAAAATGTTTTAATTGTGTTTTTAAGACAATAATTTACCTATTCTTGAAACTTGGACCATCTTAACAGACAATAGAACTGCTCTTTACTTTACAAACATGCAACAATATTTACAAGCGTTACTAAAATAGCTATTATAGAACAATTGCGCTCCCCTCGATACCCGATGCATCCCTTCGTCGTGCGAGAGCGGTGACCGGTGTTCTAGGTGTTGAACACGTGTACTGATCCATACGGAAAGCGCCGATCCTCATCTGATACGCTTTCGATACGCCTAACACGTAACAGGGGGCTTAGTTTCGTAATAAATTATTAATATCCTAGAGCCCCGTTTCAAGTAACTAGTTTTTATATGATACTGCTCGAACTTATTATTAACTAACGCTGTTAACAAACCGCAATACGGATGATTAATAAATTAATTGCGTTTGAACATTAAAAATAATAGAGGCAGGTATGTAAATTAACCTTTCTCCGTAATTAATTTGGTTAGAATTTAAACAAAAAAACATGAAGAGAGCAAGCTCTTGTACAATCAGTACGTAGCGCGCGAACCGTTAAATTAAAAGTAAATATTGCGAAACGTCAACATGTTACGAGCCGGGTCTCGACTGTATCCAGGGAAAAATCGAAAAAGGTTAGCGTGGCCGCTGTCGATCCGCAGGGGCGCAGTGGGGTAAGGTGAATCTTTTTGTGAAGTGGAGAGAATTAATTTAACCCGCTGCGGGGTAACACGACATGGCTGTAATTGAAAAGTTTGCCCCTTGTCGTCTCCGGTGCCGATGGCGACGCGTCTTCGCGACACTGAGTTTTCATGACGGATCATTTATGCTATATTAATTTTTATCTCATTATACTTGATTAGAAAGGCCATGAATAATTATTCCATTCAACTACGAAATGACGAAAAAAGTATTTTGAATTAGTAATTAAACTAAATGAATAATTTTGATAATGTCTTACAGAAAAATATCGAAAACAAACAAACATTTACAAAATTTCTTCTCTGCCAATGATTAGGATATTAGTTTTCTATCATACCTTATCATTCGCTTTTCACGACCAAGAATATATTTCAGGTAGACAGCAGGTAAATAACATAAAACTTCTCAAAAGACTATTATTTAAATAAATTTTAAAAGCCTTTAACAAAAAAAAAATGGCGAATTTATTGAGGCAGACTGGCTTGCTCGCAAACTGATCGATTCTAAATTAATTTTATGAAGTTAAATTGGGGATTATGTTGGTATATTTGAGCACACAAAAAGGGCGAACGCTTTCCGACTGCCGATGAATTTTTGATTAGTCTTTACAATAGATTCAGATTCATAAATATTGGATTAGCGGTAAAAACTATTGTTAAACAAGTCAATCAGTAAAATGAACTTATGCCCTTTTCGGAGTTTTATTAAAAATTTTAATTCACACTGTCCGCTCAATACTGGGCCTTCCAACTAGATCCTTTTGCTAGATATAATATTAGACTCTGTTTTGAAGTATGTAGATGTTCAGAGTACAGTGTTTACTCTCTGGCCAACATCGATCCGGCATGTTTGTTCATCGATATTGGACTTGGCTGATTGGCTCCGTGCCCGTTAGACTTTATAATGTATGAGTTTCGGAACGTCCCTTCGAACGATTTTATTGATTCTGGTTGAAAGACAATCAGGAAATTTAAATTATGTTCTAAGCTTTTAGGTTACTTTGAATTTCTTGTTCTTATCTCGTATGTGTTTAGAGCATTCATAGCAGAAGAGAAAATCCTTGCTTGGTTTCATATAACGTCGGATGTTTAACATGAAATGCATGTAATTTACTAATTCATGTGTCCTATTTGATTGATACTTCATTCCAGCAGTGCAGTATAGGACACAAAATGTCTTAATGGCTATCAGCAGCCGCAGCTACCTTCTGTTCAATTGCCTGAGCGGTATACTATTATTGCATGATTCAAATTGCAATCTCCCGAAATTTCGACTTTGAAAAGCTTGACTTTGAATTAAATTTTAAAATTGTTAGTTAGTATTGTTATAATTGTATAGTATTCGATCGATCGTTTATTGACTAAGGTTTAATTTTCGAGGGTTATTAATTAGGCTGATGTATTTAACTCTCAAGTTTGCCCACAATGGGACAAGAATAAAATGTACGATACGATACCAATTAAATGTAAGTTACTTATATGAGAGGCTATTATTTATTTATCACACTGCTTTAGATACTTATTTAAAGCTGTTTTTAAGTAATACATATTTATACTGACGGGCGAGCAAGTGATTTCAGCAGATATTTTATAGATAGAGAAGTAATACCTCCGTCGGTTTCCCACATCACTGAATCATGGCGTTAATTCCGCCTGGCATGGTTGCGGCCGGTAAGCGAGACAGTCGTATTCCGGATAGATAAATTCTTAATGCTTCATTCGAGAGTGCCTGCCCGAAACTTGAAATTGTTTAACAATTTTCGACCGCCAAATTGTTTGGGAACAAAACTCTAGTTAGATAAAGGCACTTAAATGTTAAACTGTGTCACACAGGAAACAGCTCATGCAAGTACCCAACTATTTAAGATGTGAAGAAACGGCAAATATGACGCTTGTATTAATGCTGGTAGGCAGCGGCTTGGCTCTGCCCCTGGCATTGCTGAAGTCCATGGGCGACGGTAACCACTCGCCATCAGGTGGGCCGTATGCCCGTCTGCCTACAAGGGCAATAAAAAAAACCCTTTTTTCTCAGCGTAAATTAACCCAAAAACATTATTTACATCTAATATTTAACCTCAATAGCGGTTTGATATTGAAAATGGAAGCGCGTCTGTCGGTACGTAACGTCACATCGGTGGATAAGTTTCGTGAGGGCGTATAATTACGCGAGCGAGTAAACATATAAAGGTAATCCGGGCCGCGGCGGCACAAAGTGATGCTCGTGAATAAATTAGCGACGGAGCACCTGCGGCGAGACCGCAGCTCGCGCGTCACCCGCCTGTCGCACAGCACAGGGCTGTCCTAACACGACCAAAATAATATATAATATTATATTATTTATGTATTTATTTATTCAACTTTATGCACAAAGATACAATGGCCGACTTAACGCATACACATTTGAATTTAATTTTTTGTCATATTTTATTTTTCGCATTTCGATGTCACCCATCGTTGCTGAGATTGAGTTGAAAATTTATGAAGTACTTTATTATTTATTTCTGAAATACTTAAGAAGTTAGTTATTCACACCAGAGAAATAGTAGTTTCAAGGTCTTCTAATAAGCGAGGTAATCGTTCACATTTTTTTCTCAAGCATGAACGTTAAAATTATTAGGTAATTAAATTAACTTCACGTTTTATTTGTATGTTGTATCCTACTCATTACTTTTATTACCAACTAGCTGACCCGGCAAACTTCGTATTGCCTCAATCGATAAATAAAAGTCCTAAACTTTTGTATAAAATAAACTTAATACAAACAAAAGGAATCCGGGGGGACACATCAAAAGGAAACAAAACTGTTATTTTTATTTAATTCTGAGCATTTTCATATTTATCTACCTTTTAAACCTTCTCTGGACTTCCACAAATAATTCAAGATCAAAATTAGCCAAATCGGTCCAGCCATTCTCGAGTTTTAGCGAGACTAACGAACAGCAATTCATTTTTATATACTTAGTCTGGCCATAAATACTGTTACAATAAAAAATAAAAAAAATTCTATTGCAAATTACATTTCTTAATTTTAAAGTGTGTTAGTTTAATACATAAATATAAAACAATTTAAAGTATAAAAAGCTTATTCGAAGTGGTCTCCATTGGCTGCAATACAGTCCTCTAAACGTTGAGGCCAGTTATCAATAGAAGCACGCACTCTAAACAAAATATTACATTTGAATTTGGAATCTGTCATTTTTATATGATTGCTCATTGAGTTTTCTCATTTTGGCGCCAATACATTGTACAATATTTTGCGATATTAAAATGGAGTGGGTGATAAAGAGAACCGAATCGCTGTGATTACATTACACAAAGTAGGTATGGAGCCAAATGCAGTTTTTAAAACTCTCCATACGCTTGGTATTAGTAAAATGTTTGTATACCGGGCTATCAATAGGTGCAATAAGACCTCCTCTGTTTGTGACAGAAAAAGATCTGGCCGTCCACGTAGTGTTCGTACGAAAAAGGTGGTCAAAGCAGTAAGGGAAAGAATTCGAAGAAATCCTGTCCGAAAGCAAAAGATTTTATCTCGGGAGATGAAGATAGCACCTAGAACCATGTCGCGTATTTTAAAAGATGACTTAGCCCATAAGAGACGTACTGGCCATTTCTTAACTGATAATTTAAAAGAGAATAGGGTGATAAAATCGAAACAACTACTGAAGCGGTACGCAAAGGGAGGTCATAAAAAAATTTTGTTTACGGATGAGAAAATTTTTACAATGGAGCAACATTTTAACAAACAAAATGACCGTATTTGTGCTCAAAGCTCTAAGGAAGCTTCCCAATTAGTCGACAGAGTGCAACGTGCGCACTATCCGACTTCAGTGATGGTTTGGTGGGGTATTAACTATGAAGGGAGTGACTGAGCCATACTTTTGTGAAAAAGGTATCAAAACATTGGCACAAGTGTATCAAGGTACTATTCTTGAGAAGGTAGTAAAGCCCCTTAACAACACCATGTTCAATGAACAAGAATGGTCCTTCCAGCAAGACTCGGCGGCAGGTCATAAAGCTCGGGCTACGCAGTCTTGGTTGGAAACGAACCTTTCGGACTTCATCAGAGCTGAAGACTGGCCGTCGTCTAGTCCCGATCTTAATCCGCTGGATTATGATTTTTGGTCAGTTTTAGAGAGTACGGCTTGCTCTAAACCCCATGATAATTTGGAGTCCCTAAAACAATCCGTACGATTGGCAGTGAAAAACTTTCCCATGGAAAGAGTGCGCGCTTCTATTGATAGCTGGCCTCAACGTTTAAAGGACTGTATTGCAGCCAATGGAGACCACTTCGAATAAGCTTTTTATACTTTAAATTGTTTTATATTTATGTATTAAGCTAACACACTGTAAAAGTAATAAATGTTATGTCTCAGTATTTATGGCAAGACTAGGTATATAGATTACCATCAACGTCAAACATGTGTTGTCAACAAACCTATAAGCCTTATTTATACCTTTTAATTCTACACAAATATCAAAATATGGATGTATGTTTTCATGTGTGTGTGTGTGAGCTTCTTTGTTATTCATAACTTTTAACATCTGAACGGATTTGGATATATAGGGTATCATTAGAAACCTTACATTATCCGGAGTGACATATCTTTCGGCACTTAAAAAAAACCAACAATTATGTAATTCAATGATTTTATACGGTTGTAAACTATACTATAGGGTTTCAAATGTTTATTTACAAAACTAGTTTCAGTTACAGCCCTAGACTAGATTAAAGCACATCAAGCTAGCAATATAGATAATATTATAGGGAGATACTTAAAGGCTTCGTCACATGGTGAGAGAGGCCGACTTGCGGCCGACACGGGCCTCGCATGAATATTCACGGGGTTTTAGTTTCACAGAATTAGATTTGAGCCTGATCATTCGAAAGATCAAAGAAATGGATAGCCAAGAAACAACAAATTGCAATTCGAATTTTTTTTTGTATCAAATCATGACCTTGAGCTTAACATTATTTTATAAGCTAACTAAGTAGTCGGCGCATCTGGTGCAAAGCATTTGCCCGTAATGGCTGCCATCGAAAATTAGATACAAGGCTCAATTGTTGGTTGCCAAAATTGGAATATGGGATTACTCCGTCGCAAAAAGTAGTGCCTACTAGCATTTGCATGAAATTTTATCTACTGGTAGGTCCTTACCTTACTAGGTCCAGTGAGATAGGATTTAGGAGATTAAGACTTAGCTACGTAGGAGCCTTGCTACTTGTGTTTTAGGTAACGCAAACATGCATACAAGATAAGAACATGATACCGAGATTCTGAATACCAAATATGTTTAGGATTTGCTACGATTTTGCGAGTCGTAGACATAATTAAAACTTTCTTTTTTTATTATTGGAAGATTACTGGTGGCCCGAAGGCCTTTCCAGTTTCACCAGGACACTTGGGCGAGCAAAGGCTCAGCCAGGAGGGGTGGGATTAGCTAACAACTGCCCGAGCGCCTCCGAAGGAGACCTAACAACTCAAGAGCAATTGCTTCGCGGATGAATCTACTACCGGATCGGAATCGCGACCCGCTGAGAATATCCCGCGAGAAACTCAGCGGGCTGATGCATGGGTTAGGTTGCACGTCGACCTCTTTGTCGAGTTCGACGAGTACGGTTACCGGGGTCCCTAAGCCTGCTTACTTTTATGAAACATGAAAAATTTTATTCAACAAAAAAAGGTGGGAGTTAAAACATTCGGAACAACCGGATCGAGACACATGTGTATTCTACAAAGTGTAATTTATTTTATAGTGGTGGATTCTGCGAAACACAGCTCTTGCTAGGGCTAGTATTAGCAAATTCTCTCAGGTTGAGCCCGTGAGCTCACCTACCCGTTCGCGTGAAGCTGGGTAGTCCCTTAAGCTAGCAGCGAATAGGTAAGGAAAAAAAAAACGGTAAAATTAAGTATTTTTAATATTTAGTATAACCTTTTTTTTTTTTGTTTTTTCAATAAATATAGTTGTATCTGTGGCTAAAAAAACATGAAAACCGATTTCGGTCACACATTTTTGGTCAAATAGAAGTACGTAATGACAGATAGAATCGGAAACTGTGTTGCAAATTGAAATGGGCAGTAGGGAAGCTATATTTCACTCAATGTTTGAGGGAATATCAGTGGACAAAACAACCTGCTGTGAGCTCGATCGACGATGAACGATATACGATCAAAGCAAACACTATCTTACCTTATGGGCGACAAGTTTCAGCCATTGTCGTGACATGGCCATTGTGAAGGCATTCAATTGAAAAAGACGATTTTAATACATTGGGTATATAGAGATACTGTTCTTTTCATGTTTTGAAATTTGGAAAAGGTACTGTTGATATTGAGGGCGATTTAATACATTGAAACGCTTTTGAAATATAATATTTTTATCTCTGAAGATTCAGAGGAAAATAAGACATATTTGAATGAACAGAAATAGTCCTCATATGCACAAGACTAGATAAAAATATTTAGAACACTAGAGCTAAAAGTACAAACCTATATGTTTAACTATTCAAAAGAAATGAGTTTTCAAGGTGTAGGTATAGATTTAGATTTATATAGTTGAAATTAATTCAATATTATTTCACGTTGGCAATGTCGAATAACTTAAATATAACAGTATTCTATGAGCAGATAGCGAGTAGGTTCGACATTTAATGCATCAAATGTAGTATGCACTTTCCAAAGCTATTAGTATCCATTAGCTCTGAGATATGTATAATAATAATAACAATAACTGAGAATAAATCACGCATGCTCATCCGACTCCAACTTAGGATTGAAAACTTGTTCATCACATAATGTTTGTCCGGTGTGGGAATCGAACCCACGACCCTCAGCGCAACAGTCAGGGCCGCTAACTACTGCACCACCGAGTCAGTCAATCAAAGTTTATTAGGCACATTATGAAACATTAATCTATAACTTCTAAAAGGCGTTTAATAATAATTCTAGTTGTATATTAATACTCGCGAGTGCAATTTACTACTAGATTAGCGTTTATATTTAACTGATAAATTATTAACAATATGTAAATAGCCAAAAGCCAAAAAAGTGTATAAAGGCTATCTCGCCCTTCAAACCTGTACACATACCTAATTGCTTGGGGGTAGAAACAGGCAGAATGTTAGTTACTGGTGCGGGCTCACGCCCTATCATTACCTTCTCCATATTTTTGAAAAAAGTTTAGCGGTGATTTTTTTATTATTCCATTAAACAATTTTATTCTTTTTGGAGCACCCGGCATACATCGTTTACATATAAACTGTGCGTCTAATCTTCTTGACCATAGCAACTTCATTCCAAGAGCACGAGATTTATGTACTAATAAAAATAGACCAGATAGCCCTAGGATCCGTACCCTGGGAAAGTCACATCGCTTAACTCGAATACATTCGGTGGATCTGTCACGAACGCTGTACCACATATCATTAAACAAAATCTAGATTAATTTCAATTATAAAAATAAATTTCGTATTTTAATTACCATCTTTATTCATGTTGGCTTGGAAGCATTTCGCGAGACGGCACGCTCGGCACTGATTCCTGTGTGTTTTATCCACTGGACATCTTCCCTTCATCTCGCCTCCCGCTTTACACGTGTACACACGATTTCTGTGGATAGACCGCTTGAAGAAACCGGAGCAACCTAAAAATGTTTATTTTAATTTTATAAATATTATAAATCTAAGACATGTCCATCTAAAAATTAACTAGATGGCTTTAATGATTTTTTGGATTCACGCACTATACAAAAATCCTCATAACTCTTGTTCTATTTTTAACAAACTACCTAGGAAAGAAGATAAGAAATTATAAAATTTTTACTGGTGGGAGCATCGATATATCGATGGGTGGGAGCATCGATCGATGGGTGGGAGAATTAGTCTTGTGATCCAGTACGAGTATGTACCACCATCCTGCCTATTTCTACCGCGAAGTAGTAATACGATTTGCCGTTGGTTGTACTATAAAACTGAGACTTAAAACTCGTGTCACAAAGAAGATGGGGGCATTGACGTTGTTGATTTCTATGAGCTCCAGTAACCACTTAAAACCAGGTGGGTCTACTAATCTAAGCATAAAAAAATACTATAAATAATAATAGCCAATATCACAACATTCAGAATACATACAACAGGTATTCAAAAAGGCAAAAACGATAGCACAACTTGGTTTCCAGTTCGATAGTACGACCACAAATTATATTTTAATCTATTAATAATGGATGGCGTTAGTTGCTAAGATTTTATATTTATAATCTTTTGACCTTTTACATTCAAGAGAACGAAGTGTAGGGCGATTGATTATCCCTAATCCCTAAAATCTAATTTATGGATTTTTTTCACCGCCTGTGGATACAAGCGTTGTCTCGAATTTGAATAAGATATGATTGAATTGAATAATATATGAATATGATATGATTGAATATTTGAATAAGATCAAATATAGCAATAAACAAAAAAAAACACAAAATGTGTTATAATAGTTTGTATAAAGAAGGTTAAGCCCTAGTTCTTGAACTGCGACTTAAAAAGGTTCCCTTCTTATACTTTTTATCTTATAGTAAGTAATTGCCTTCTAATATTTTTAAAAGGCGATTAAGTATTCACTTACCGTCACAACTGTATATTCCATAATGTTTCCCTGAACTTCTGTCTCCACACACGTTGCACGGTATATCTAGAAGTCTGTCTCCTGTTAAATTAAAACGTTTTGGTCAGTAATTATTTATGTACATCAATAACGTAAGTAAAGTACATGTATCTTTAATTACTAAATTAATTACGCCTACCCATCAGTAGGTACGCATCGACGCCAGCATGCATTGTAATGAACTGTCTCATAAAATTGCTAGAATTGGTTATTAGAGATTTTTATTATGTGACAATAATATTAAATCTAATTGATAAAATCTATCAAGTCAGCGCACCATTATTGCTTCACCGAAGAATATTAATTTAAAATTATCATAGTACTATTACAAATGTGAGAGGTTTTCGAGAGAAATTTCTCACGAGCAATAGGGTACTTTTTATCATGCTAAACGACGTGATTATTGATTATAAGACCGCGGGGCAGATCACCGTTTTTTTTCCTTCCTACCTATGCTGATAGCCTTGAGAAGCTATTTCAGCTTCATCCTAACGAGTGTTGCTAACACTGACCCTAGCAAGAGCAGTGCTTCGCAGAATCTACCACCGGATCGGAAACGCGACCCACTGAGATGATCCGGCGAGAAACTCAGTGGGCTGTCTATGGGTTAATTCGCTCGTCGAGCCCTTCGTCGCAAGCGACGGGTTCGACGAGGAGGTGACCAGTGCTTCTAGTGCCTAAAAGCACCGTTAATGGATCGGGGGATCACCGTTACGATGGACCGACCAAATAAAGACACCTCTAAACGGTCTCGTCAACGAGTGCACAAGAAAGGTCGCGGTACGCGAGGAATTGTGAAGTGCGCTTGTGAAGCGCATGATGACCACCACCCGAAATGATGACCACAAATACTAAGAAGGCAAACGACTAAGAAGAAACGACATGACTAGGGCAACGTCTGTTGTAATGAATAGTAATTCCGCTGTTCGTTATTGTATGGACTAGAAGGTTTACCTATAAGCCGATTGTTATTTTATGATTCAGAGAATGACAAAAGCAACTTTAAACAGGAAAACATTTACTGATGGTAGGACCTCTTGGGTGTCCGCGCGGGAAGGTACCAACACCCTGCCTATTTTTGCTGTGAAGCAGTAATGCGTTTCGGTTTGAAGGGTGGGGCAGCCGTTGTAGCTATACTGAAACTTTAGAACTTACATCTCAAGGTGGGTGGCGCATTTACGTTGTAGATGTCTAGGGGCTTCAATAACCACTTAACGCCAGGTGGGCTGTGAGCTCGTCGACTCATCTAACCAATAAAAAAAGGGAAAATTAAACATTAAATTATTTCTAAATTACAGATTTATGTAAGCCTTTTCTTCATATTTTTTTATCAAGCTGACAGATATGCATACAAAACATAGATACGATACTTTGTTTAACAAGTAACAAAAAAGATATATACTCGTACAATGAAATTGACCCAAACTTTTTTGTACTTTCATATAAAAAATATCGTTTTTACTTTATTTGATTTATTATTTACACTTGTTTGTATTTGACGTAGGTAAATTGAAAATATGCTTATTCTAACGATATTTTTCTCTATTTTTGTAATAATTGACACTTTTAAGCACCGTAGAACGACCCTTTCCCTAAATAGATTAGTCAGATTACACCAATCTCGCTAATAACGTTGTGTTTTTGTTCCGTTTACTGAAGGCTTCCCCTTCGCCCCCTTTCTGTAGCGCTTGCAAGAAGCCTTCTCTTACACCGTATACCGTGATAAGAAATACTAAATACATACAAATTATTATTGACTATTTTTTTTATTCTATCACTTTAAAAATTTAAGTTAGGAACCCGTCCACGATAAGTATGTATATATTAACATGATTAAAGTTCCGCTGCAAGTTAAGGTACAAGGCTACGCAACGCTCCAAAGCCCAGTGGGTTTCTCGTCGAATCTTCGATCGCGATTCCGATTCAGTTACAGATTTAGTAAAGTACTGCTCTTGCTAGGGCAGATGTTAGGAAATTCTCTCAGATTGAGCCCCGTGAGTTCGCTCACCGCTCAAGGTAAAGCCGGAACAGGCTCTCATGGTTACTTTAATGCTGTAATCTCAAGGTATGAATGTCCTGTATATACACTATCCTTACATTTAAAATTAGATCTCAGGAAATATTGTTGCCGCGGCATAGTCTGCAGGCTGTTAATAACTCATTCCCATTACGAAAATAGCTAATTAGTAATAGCTTTGGAACGATATTTAACTCAATTGTTTGTTTTGTGTTTTGTTGTGTGTCAGTAAACTTTAATAGTCGATGCTTATTCAACTGGATACCTCTGCCCCTTCTTGAGAAAATCGATATCAAGTGTCGAAAAGTCTTATAACAAAATTAATCTATAAGGTTTTTTTTAAATAACAAATTTGTTTCAATGGAAATTAGTTTGTAGTCAATATCTGTTAATAACTTTAAAATGATAAATAACATCGCGCCATACCACATGAAAAATCGATACAATCTATTTCACAATTGGCTTCTAGTAGTGTACAAACGTACCGCCACAAAAAAGAGAGAGATGCAGAAGTCTCTCAAAAGCCGCAACCAACCAATAAGACATACATAACCACGACCTCTTTTTTTTTTTATTGCCCTTTGTAGGCAGACGAGCATACGGCCCACCTGATGGTGAGTGGTTACCGTCGCCCATGGACTTCAGCAATGCCAAGGGCAGAGCCAAGCCGCTGCCTACCGCAAAAGTGTACGAAAGAGAAGAAGTTTTGAAAATATTGCAACCACAATATCCAAAACACAAATGATGAAACAAACTAAATTTAAAATGCTTATGATGCTTTAGATTAAATAGCCTATTGCTCTGTATATAGTGAAATAAGACGGTTTCGAATTATATCTTTTAGTTGTCGAAGTAAAACGGTGTTATGCGGGGCCATCTTTAATGCCGTAAATCCTTTTGAAGAAAAGATCTTTTATTTTTTCGTTGAAACGGACTTAGACGACTTTACCGTTCGTCTTTGAGGCCTCTAAGAAAAGCCGCGAAGTGTCGTAATTATCCCTTTTCTTTACTTAGTTTCAAAAGAATTTTCCTCTCCGGATTCTCCCAGAAAACGCTACCTACATACGTGGGACGTTTTTTGGGAATAAATTATTTAACCTATTTTATGATTGCTTTCAAGCAGACTATATTCATATGATGAAAATCTAAAAAAAACTACATTGATATATTATATTGTTATTGGCTTCATTATTAACTTAAGTAGTGCAACACAACATTCATAAGTTATTGTGCGGGCTACGGCAACTAGACGCGTCATTCCACTAATATAGATTTATTAAATATGCATTTTTATAATTGATCACCATCATAGCGTGAATATGAATGAATATCTATCTATCTATCTATACGTTTCACAAAAAATCTGACGGCAAAAAATATTGAATCGTTTGAATTAATAAAACTGTAGGAAACAATTGAGCGGGTTACGGTTATTAAAAATAATTTTTAATTTTTTTTTATTGCTTAGATGGGTGGACGAGCTCACAGCCCACCTGGTGTTAAGTGGTTACTGGAGCCCATAGACATCTACGACGTAAATGCGCCACCTACCTTGAGATATAAGTTCTAAGGTCTCAAGTATAGTTATAACGGCTGCCCCATCCTTCAAACCGAAACGGATTAACTGCTTCACGGCAGAAATAGGCGGGGTGGTAGTACCTACCCGCGCGGACTCACAAGAGGTCCTACCACCAGTAATTACGCAAATTATAATTTTGCGGGTTTCATTTTTTTATTACACGATATTATTCCTTCGCCGTGGAAGTCAATCGTGAACATAATATGTTGAGTACGTATTTCATTAGAAAAATTGGTACCCGCCTGAGATTCGAACATCGGTGCATCCCTCAACACGAATGCACCGGACGTCTTATCCCTTAGGCCACGACGACTAAATATATGTCTTTTACAGTTGCTCCGGAAAACATTTTAATCTGTAAACTATTAGAGTGCGAAAACATAGTGCGCACCAAAACAATGTTAAACATATTGAGAATAAACTTAACAACGATTTGTACAGCTTACATTAAAACAGCTAGTTTAAAAAAAAAACGAAAGCTTGTAAAGAATATTTATGAATAATTATTAAAATAACATTTCTATTCAGTGACCATAGATTATTTGAAGCTGTTTATTATGAGCGTTCTATACATGTAGGGTGTCAGGTGTGAAGCATTGATGCGTGGTGGGGGGCGCGCTCTGAACTCTAAATAATGCCCTACAAATTACAAATAGTCGTGCGAATTGCAACACTCGCTAATTCAACTTAAATTAAAATCGATGTACAGCTAGTTCTCCTTAACAAATTCATCTTATATATGAGTCGTCTATTATCAAAGGCGGCAATCTGACTTTTGGACAATGATTGGTAAATCAGAAAAACGAATTATTGACTTTGTATTCCATTGGCAGTCACAAAACTCTTCGGAACGACATCTTAGATAAATAACAGGTTAACTATTAACCTTTATTTAATGCAGGTTTTGAACCGTATTCTTTGAAGGAGACGATTATATTCAAATAAATCTGTATTGACATATCAATAAAAATTTTTTGTCCAAATGTACAGATTGCCGCCTTTGATAATAGACGACTCATATATTGATATTATTGCCGTGGAAAATATGTTTTTGATTTACAAGAAAAAAGTCTAGGTCACTTACTAGGTATTACAGCAACCGTGTTTTTTGTAACTTATATTTTAGATTTAACGGAAAAAAAAGCATCCAAGATTACCATGCTCTAGGTCTTTAATTTTGTTTATTGTTTTCTTCACTGTTGAAAATATTCAAAAAACAAGAAAATACAGCAATATACCTAATTTAAATTTTATGAAATTATCGGCTGTTTGACTTGTTTTGTTCAGCGTTTAAATCCGGCACAGATTTGTTAAGCTCGGCGCGGCGGCGGGAATACCACGTTCGGTTTCCAGATTGCGTTCAGTGCAAAGTATTCCACTGTGTCGCATATTTCAGGAAACAAGGAAACCTAATTTTGAATGCAGAAGTGTGCGAACAGAATGTTATTGTGTTTTTTTTTTGTTGCTTAGATTGGTGGACGATCTCACAGCCCACTTGGTGTTAAGTGGTTACCGGAGCCCATAGACATCTACAACGTAAATGCGTCACCCACCTCGAGATATAAGTTCTAAGGTCTCAGTATATGTAGTTACAACGGCTACCCCACCCTTCGAACCGAAACGCATTACTGCTTCACGGCGGAAATTGGCGGGGTGGTGGTACCTACCCGTGCGGACTCCCAAGAGGTCCTACCACCAGTGTGTTACCCATTTATTTCTTAAATACTGTTTTTATCATCGAAAACGTGCTCACGACTGTCATTCACCTTAAGGTATAAGCTGTAAATACCAATAGCATTCTGATACGGTTGTCCTACGCTTCAACGACGGCATCCTTTAAGGGATTTTAATAAAATTGCTCCAATCATCAAAAACATCAGGAGGTAACTATTCGGGGCAGAGTGCGGGTTGCGGGATAAATAGGGAGAATAGACTCCATAAAGAGACATGGTAATGTGAGGAGGGGGCGTCCAAAATATACTTGGATGGGCCGTGTAAAAGAGGATATGCGGGAGAAGGGTGTAAGGTCAAAAATGGCATATGATAGACCTGAATAGAACAAAAGAATATGCTGCGCCGATCCCACGTAGTGGGACAAGGGCAAGCAGAAGAAGAAAAAAAGATTCCATAAAAAGAAACCATGGTAAAGAGTGCGAACATTAGTAGCAGCTAAAAATAATTAAAACTATGTTTCAATTTAATCTCGAGTTTTTTATAATGAACAGCTACATACGACTAAGGGATTATTCGTTGACATTTCAATACTGGGCTATTTACGTAAAATAACAATTAAGTTTCAGGTATAATGCAAAGAAAAAGATGGTAAAAGTAATTTTAATTATGTCTATAACTCTCAAAAACAGATGAAATTACTACTTTCTATTTATGTCCATATTTCGCATTTTATTTATTTATATTAGGTATAATATGCTCCCTGTCTCACGACCATGAACGGATAGGTTGCCTTATGTGTTTTCCACTAATAACATTACTGATAAATTTCTTGTCCCTAAACTTATCCCAACACTATGATTTGGTTGAAATTCGTACATTTTTGTAAATTACTATACGAGTAGAATCTTAACCGTAGATGAATATTAAATAAATTTCTTAAAAATATTTGATTTACATATGACACAAAGTGATGATATGATCATATGAGATAAATTATCTTTGAATTGTTGTGTTTTGTGAGTTTGTATTATTTGTCAGTACGTGTATAATTGCACACGCTAAGTAACAATGTGTGCCGTCATCTACAATATATAAAACATAACGCATTGGCTGGCGCACCAAGAAATGTTGTTTAAAATTAAAGTAATATAAGATTGGTTAGAACGGAACGTATGAAAATAATTCGAAACGGAGCGTTAAGATGAGGGAAAACGGCAAGAAAGGAAAAGGGAATGACAGAGAAAAAGCAACATGGCGAAGACGATTGAATGAGCAAGGCGTAAAAAGGTGTCATTTAATTAGTTATTAATAAAATAAAAAAGATTTTGGAAAAGAATAATAAAAGTGCAACAGTGGAACAGTTTTATTTTATGCACCTCGATCAAATTTCTACATTACCTAATAATTTAAAATTTCAATGCGATCATTAGCAACATGTGCAATTAGCTTAGTATTTTAAAAATATATAAAGTATATAGGTATATACCTAGACATTATTAATTTTACAACAATATTAATTTAGATAAACAACAAACTACAATTTACAACATGTTCTTGTGAACTGTTGTAAACTACAATTTAGAACAACATTTTGTAAATTTTAGTAGTCAAAGGTATGCGTTTAAAAAAATAATAATGAAACGTTATAAAAACAAAATATAGACACCCATTTTCGAAAAAAAAGAATAACATTTTTTAAAGTCACCTTTTCAATAAAAATAATTAAATCAATATCTATCATCCTTTCTCATTAACGTTCTGCTTAAACTGATGTATTGATATACTTGGCTTGAAAACAAAGTTGTCCGAATACAATGCGAAGGAAGTTCTTAAGACCTTAATTAGATTATACATGAGCACCCTTTGTAGGAGCGGTAGTCGGGGTGCGAAACTAACCAAGTTTCGGGACACTGCAAAGTTACAAGACTTTAGTTTCTTCTCGTCGATCGCAAAGATCTCATTTGTGTGGTTACGTCTAACAATGACGGTATTAAACGACCCTTTGAAACAATTCACTTCATTACGAATAAGGCACAGCGCAGTTCTACTATTATACTCGTTACTAATCTGCATCTGTCGAGGTGTTTGTGGCTGTCCCGTAGAAAAATATTGATTGTATTTTATCGTTGAATTTGAAGATATGAATCGAAAATGTACAATGAAATTTTAGACACATTTGAGATCAGTTGAAAGAGGTCGATCTGAAACCTAACAGGACCTAACAGCTGATTTCGCCGGTAGTCTAAGGGGCTATTCCAGCTACGCTGGTAGGTAAGCTCAAGGCCTCAACCTGGGAGAATTTGCTAAGACTAGCTCTAACACCTGTACCCGATATATAACCTGGTACCTGAATTAATAATCATGGGCTCAAAATAATAGAAGACCGGGAGAACGAAAGAAGTAGTGTTTTGTGAGCTACAAAAGGAACATATACCTACTATTAATTTAGTTAGTCACAAATATCTCAATGCAACTGGCATCAGAAGATATGTAGGTATAATGGTAATCTGTCTTCGTATAAAAATGCAGAATATATCGTCGGCAATTCTAGTTTCTTCAAACTGTTACTACATCAAAAGGTACTACCATCCGTCCGTTCTTTTATTTTTTATTTCTGCCAATGCTGATAGCCTTGAGAGGCTATTTCAGCTTCACCCTAACGTTTTTAGGTGAGCCCACGGGGCTCAAACCTAACTCTCCGCTAACACTGACCCTAGCAAGAGCAGTGCTTCGCAGAATCTACCACCGGATCGGAAACGCGACCCACTAAGAAGATCCGGCGAGAAACTCAGTGGGCTGTGTCTATGGGTTAATTCGCTCGTCGAGCCCTTCGTCGCAAACGACGGGTTCGACGAGGACGGTGACTGGTGCTTGTGGTGCCTAAAAGCACCGTTAATGGAGGTAAAAGCACCGTTAATGGAGACCGTCCGTAGTATCTTTTCCTTCATAAGAAAAGAAGGGATACGCCGAAACACCATTATCTGAGTACTGTGATTCCGAAACGACATTAATTAGCGGTAGGGTGTATTATAGGTCCCCATGGGTAGGTATTAGGATTCTGTCTATTTCAGCGCGAAGTTACGCGTTTCATCTCGTCGAACCCGACGCTACTAGCTCCTTAACTCCTATTTTGATGTATCATTCAATATATTTCCGCAGCGAAGTAACCATACTTTTTGGCCTGAAGAGTATGTAAATGCAGCTGGTATAACGGTGTGATGGAAACTTAAGTCTTACGATAGTAACCGTTTAGTTTCAAATGGACCGTATGCTCAGCAAGCACTTAGGTTAATATGGACCTAAAAAAATTAGGTCCGTAACGAGAATGTTTTTTTGTATTGGTGTACAAAATAAATAACGTCATGAGGTTTTAAACGGCCGTCCAAACCACATACGCAAGAATGTGATCGAATAAGGTTTAAATAGTGAGCTCTCGGCCATACATGCATAGGCCCATAAATACCCATTTAAACTAATAAAATTAGATAGAAGTCATAAGCATTTTGTGATGCCGATCAAACCAACGTATCAAGCTTCCGCTTTCGGGTTTGGTACCACCAATACCATCTTGCAGGTAAGTTAACTCCCTCTATCCAATTTGCTGGGATTCTTTTATTGTGTGTATTTGTATCTTTGACTCAAAAGGAATCATTTTGATACATAAGCTATAATATATTTTCTCTCATTGATTTATACTGTTTTCTTTCTTACAACAACATAAGTACAGAATTTTTCTGAGATTATCTCTCTCTCTGTTATTTTTGGTTCTCTCTCTTAAAGTTGGTCTTGAGAAAAGAAAATCTTTGGTTTGAAAATCTTGAAAATCTTGGAAAATCTTGAGTTTTTTTTTAGGAAGTAAGAATTGTTGGTGGTCCGCAGGCCTTTCCAGTTTCACCAGGATAGGTGGACGAGCAAAGGTTCAGCCAGTAGGGATGTGATTTGCTAAAAGTTGCTCGAGTGCCTCCAAAGGAAATCTAATAACTCAAGTGCAGCTGCTTCGCGAATGAATCTACCATCGGATTGGAATCGCGACCCGCTGAGAAGATCCGGCGACAAACTCAGCGGGCTGATGCATGGGTCTGTTTTATTTTCTTTGTGCGATCAGTTTAAGCGCTGTGATGTGATCAGTCAGATATGGGAAAGCTTCAACACTGTCCTCTGTAAATACATTGCGTAGGTTTCATTCCAGTATTAATACAACGAAATGTGAAATATTTTGAGACTAACAATAAGCTGAAAAGTAGTATAATAATATGGTTAGTTATACATAGTTTGTTACGCAAAACGATGATACATGCTAATGTTTTAATAAATATGTCATGAACATGGAAGAAGCGGCAACAGATTATTTCAGTCGGAGTGTGCTATTTTTTCATTTATTGGTTAGATAGGTGTACGAGCCCACAGCCCACTTGGTGTTAAGCGGTTACTGGAGCCCATAGAGATCTACAACGTAAATGCGCCACCCACCTTGAGATATAAGTTCTAAGGTCTCAAGTATAGTTACAACGATTGCCCCACCCTTCAAACCGAAACGCATTACTGTTTCATGGCAGAAATAAACAGGGTGGTGGTACCTACTCGTGCGGACTCACAAGAGGTCCTACCACCAGGAATAAAATTAAAATATAATGTAAAATATAAAAAAAATATACCGGGTAAAATATTAATTTCGTAAAATAATACGAATTAATCTCTACGTAGCCATGAAATTACGTAACAATTAGGTACATGTTGCCATAGCCGCCGGATATGAAAAAATAAAAGAGTTTTACAAAAACAAAACCAGCTGACCTGTTCCCATTCTCCGAACTGTCAGGGCTGACGCCCGGTGTTTCTCCCAAAACGTAGACAGCGCGTTACTTACAACAACACCTTTTAAATCTTAAATTTCATCACAATCAATTAATCAAATATGCTCGAAACAATTCGAACACATTCCTCACACATTGCAATAGTTCAAAAATATATTGTCCCAAGCGTACACTTTATTTCGGCAAAACCCAAGTGACCACATACACGAAACTTTCGTTGACTTTTATAGGTGACTTCACCACACAGACGCGGCTTTCGACAGACTGCTCCGATAATTGTGATCTTTGGAGCTGCGGAGATCGCGAGTCACATCATCCCCTGATTACATCGAGACCCACCCCTAGAGCGAGACGGCAATACTCGTTGATAAGCTGTGCGAGTGAGTTCGCTGTGATCCCATCTTGTGTCCCAGTCCACAGGCTACATTGTCAGGGTATCGGTGGCTGACCGAATTACGTACAAACATAACGGACGATTTACTTTGTAAAGCGATCTTAACGTAACACTGAGCATTATAAATTTAACAATTAACTTTATTTTTCAGTGAGCTATAATATCATTCGTCATTTTATGAGTATAAAATACAGGTAATTAAATATATGAAAATTAAAATTTTTAACTTACAAAAACCAATATTCGTTTGAAATCAATGACATAAATATCTTGTAATACGGCTTCGTCGCAGACTCAGAGTCGCCTTACATTTTAATAGAGTTAAAGAAATCGTATTACTATCAGTACTGTAAATATTAAAATGTCAAGTTAGACGAGGGGGAGAGGGCGCCTAATTGTCTGGGCGGTAGTTAGAACCAATCAGATGGCTGGCTGAGCGAAGGGGCGGCGCGTTACCTCGAATCGAGAGCTACAAAGCGAACTCTGTAGCGGCTACGAATCTCGTAGACATTAGGATTGAGTCCGTTCTACGACACCTCAAGCTTCGAAATGTAGTAGAAGCTTTACGATGCAATTTAGTACATATTAGTATTTCACTGTCAATTATTAAATTTAGTAGAATTAGTAGTAAATTTAGTAGTATTGGAATGGAAACATAAAACGTCAGAGCTTCAAGATTTTAAAAACTTAATCATACTTATTTTACATATTATATACGAACTTTACTAAACATGATACTTTAACGAGGTAATCATGCAGAATATTTAAATTTTATTTTGAATGTTCGCTGAGACTAGACAACACACAACTTCGCATTTTAAAAACGGTTTTTAAAGCTAAAGTATAAGCCCAAGTACCTATATGATGATATATCTTTGCAAGGTATTTCCAAAATGGTACATACTTTCTGGAGATTGGAGTGCATAAGCATCCAGCAGAAAAATCTGTGAAAGATATCATAAAAACCCGATATTAGTGAAATCATCAGTTAAAATTATTACAGATACTTGTCTGTAATGATTTCAACTTATCAAAGATAACAGATTAAAATTGTATTTCGTTGTAATAAGTATAATTTTAATATAGATTATCTGTGCTAGTTTTGTTTCTGCTATAAAAGTAACATATGACCTAAAGGTCTTAGTAGCCAGGTCATAAAATCCCTTAAAATACCTAATCCTATAAACGTTGACATCTGAGCTTTTGTAGTGGGACATGTAATTTTAAGATGGTATGAGAACTTGATCGGTTAATCGACTGTAATTGAATTATTTATTAAGAAAGTTCATAATTTAATTTAATTAGTCTAATTAGTAAGTGAGTAAAATATTAGTTTACACAACGATCTTTGAACGTTGCTTTACCATTATTATTTTTACAATAAACCTACAACGATTATGAGGATGTATGTAGTGTGTTAGTTTAGCGCATTGCGTCCTAATCCCGGTCAGGACAAGTGGCGGCGACCCCACACTTAACACCCCTGACGCGTGACTAGCACGAGGCGATCGCACGTCTCACCATTAAAATTGTAACAACACATCCAATTATCATCATTTGAATTCAATTGTATTTTTAATAGATTAGGAATGTTTGACTGCGATTTAAGCATTGTTTAAAAACTATATATATGTATTTTTATTGCTTGGATGGGTGGACGAGCTCACAGCCCACCTGGTGTTAAGTGGTTACTCCAATCCCATAGGCATCTACAACGTAAATGCGCCACCCACCTTGAGATCTAAGTTCTAAGGTCTCGGTATAGTTACAACGGCTGCCCTACTCTTCAAACCGAAACGCATTACTGCTTCACGGCAGAAATAGGCAGGGTGGCGGTACCTACCCGCGCGGACTCACAAGAGGTTTCACCACCAGTACCACCGATCTTTTTTTTTTTTTTTTAATGTGCATATATGTACAGGAAAGCGCATGGTATGTACAATTCAATTCAACAAAATTTGAACTATAAGGACACTGAAATTTTATTAATAAAACTTCTAATATTTTTGATCACACCTACACACACACACCCTCTTACACTCAATCATGCTCATACTGATTACACAAAGAGGGTACATTAATACATTCATTTTAATATCATACTTTTGTTAATTGTAGTATTTTAGGCTCACATATTGTCACTTTTGGGCAATTCATGAATTTCTGCTTAATTTTTGTCTAGTAATTTTGTATTTTGTGTAAATATCTGAAGTAATATTGTTGTATTCTTTGTACGAGGAGCACGGCTGCTTGAGGTACAAGTTCTAGCACCTAGTTCAAGCACAGGTGCAAATTATGATTGTGTTTCTACTTCTATGCTAACAATAAATAAAAATATATAAATTCATTTTAAACGGTTATTGGAACTGATGTGCATGAATATTTAATAAAATCTTTGTCGGCACGATCCGTCTCACTACAAACTGACAGTCGTCGTGGTCTAAAAGATAAGACGCCCGGTGAAATCGTATTGAACGATGCGACTGTTCCGGTGTTCGAATTCAGGACCAGTTTTTGTAACGAAATACATGCTTTTGGGGATAACTAATGAAAGGGATGATCTTCTACCGAACGGGAAGTTGCTCGGTACATCGACGGCCTAGATGCTATTGTCGGAACTTTTTGTATTAGGTATATTTCCAAATATATCTTAAAAATGTCGTTAGCGAGATTCGGGCATCTGTCAAATATCTTGTGTTCTACGATAACTACCCTCGACATATTTAACTCATTTTCACCAATTACTTCCACGATGAAGGAATAAGATCGTGTAGTAAAAATTGCGTAATTACTGGTGGTAGGACGTCTTATGAGCCCGCACGGGTATATTTCTGCCGTTGTACTTATAGAACAGAGACTTAGAACTTCTGTCTTAAGGTGGGTTGCGTCATTAACATTGATGATGTCTATGGACTCCGGTAACCACTTAATAACCAGGTGGGCCGTAAACTCATTGTAAAATAATTGGAGCTTGACTCTAAATGAAATCGTGGGAAAGTTTTTTCCATTGAGACCGATATTTTTTTAAACTGGCACGGATTTAAAACAAACATTTGATTTTATTGTGGGCCTTGTTACTTGGATTGTTATGTTAAAAAAACATATGCACGAGATACAAAATGAGAAAGGGTTGTGTTCAATAATTCAAAAACACTTCAGAATTTAAATTTAGGTAACGAACACGTGGACGTTATTTTAAGTGTTTATTAAACAGATTAAATTATTTCATGAGTAAAATTGCATTTTACAATCACAAAGTATGATTTAAGTAATTTTTTATTTTACTGGTAGGACCTCTTGTGAGTCCGCCCGGATTGCAGTTACCACCACCTCGACTATTTCTGCCGTGAAGCAGCTATGCGTTTTGGTTCGAAGGGTGGGGCTGCCGTTGTAACTATACTGAGACTTTAGAACTTATATGTCAAGGTGGGTGGCGCATTTACGTTGTAGATGTCCATGGGCTCCAGTTACCACTTAATAACATGTCCACCCATCTAAGCAAAAAGAAAAGGTAAGCAAATACACAAATACTGTAGTCCAGTAAATACCATAATACGGCATCTTGTAAGCTCGGACGAATAGGTACGACCGCTCTACCTAATTCTGTGTAGCATTGCGTTGTTGATGACTATGGGATCCAGCAACCGCTTCACATATAGACATCTGAATGCCCCTATCAATATTCAGATATCTCAACCGTATATTATGACGGCTGTCCCAACATTCTGACCAGAAACCGAGATTGCTTCACGGCCGAAACACGCAGAGTTGAGGTACCGATCCGTTCGGACTCTCAATATTACGCTCTTGCGAATTAAACGGGCTGAAGGAACTGTCCATTCTTGACCAACATCCCAGCTACAGCTTTAGCATATATATATATTAATACGTGAAGCAAAAACTTTGTACCCCTTTTTACGAAAATTGCGCCAACGGAGGTGTATGAAATTTCTCACACTTATAGAGAATATAGAGAAGGAGTGCAGAATGTTAATATTTCCTTAAATTATGCATAAAAAATAGAATAAATCAATAAAAAAATTGGATCACTATACCGTGTTTGTGCTAATTTATGCTAGCCGTATTTGTTCTAAAATAAAGCATTATTTGTGTAGGTCTTTTTATAAAGATGATGTTAATCCTTTTCCAAATAAATATGTTATTCATTACAAGTATTTCATTTAAAATAAATTCCTGTTACTTCATTTGATTTCAATCAGTATTTTAGAAGATATCGCAATTTTAAAATAACATCGCGGCAAAATAATGACTAAGTGCGTAATAATTATGTACAAGGCGTCGCGGCGTCGGCCGGCCGGTGCGCCTCGGAACAAAATAAGAAGAATAATAAGAAACACTCAAATCCCTTCAAGATAGACTTTGAAATTTGTAGATTTTTCTCGATTTCTCCACGATCCCATTGTCAGATCCTGATCTTGACGATTAGAGGACCATTCGGCAAGTCTACCCTTTCGAACAAAAAAAATAAAAAGAAACTATCAGAATCGATTCAAGTATTCTCGAGAAATTGGTGAGCATACATAGATTAAAAATGGTAGTCGAATTGATAACCTCCTCTTTTGAAGTCGGTTAAAAAACGTGATTTTGGTACTTTTAATAGCCCTTTAACATTATATGATACAAAAAAAATTCACCTTCTACGTAAATGTTGTTGCGGGTAAAATTTTGCGTTATCCCAAAGTTACTATTCCACGCGGACGAAGTCGCGGGCAAAAGCTAGTAGTTTATTATTATCTAGTAGTAGCTATGATTGAAATTAGAATAATGAGACGAATAGAATATGCAACTAAATTAAGAATAAACAAAATCGGATAAAACCAAAAATATTACTATTATTCCTCATATATTTGGTTGACAATTCTTCACGATTAATAAGGTAAACTTGTAAAGCACTTCACTAGCCATTATCTTACGGTAACCATGAATGAACTGTCGGATATGAAACGACAACTCATTCAATATCAACACGTTTTACCCTTCACTAAGCGTCATTAGAGGCTGATGAAACACGAATAATCGAAACTTCGATACTTTGGACACGGTTTGTTTTATTGTAGGTATCTGCTTTATGACATTTAGGGGAGACCGGGGCAAGATGAGATAGCTAAGACAAAACTCGATGTACAAAAACAATTATACTCTTTAATTAAATTCTTTAAGAAAATAAGTAACACTTATACATTTGTCTCTTAAAATTAATAATTTTATCAAGGAAAATCATAGAAGTTTTTTGACAAATAATGATTAACGATAATGAGGCGAATTTCCCGTCTTGCCCCATGGATGGGGTAAGATGGGAAATGCTACGGGGCAAAAGGAGTACGTATTTTAATCGGGCAGACAGCGTTCACAAATGTGTGCCTCGTCGTCTTCTTCATCTACTCCGGCACAGGAATCGTGTGCCCAACCATGGCAAATACTGCAGATAGCCCAACCCTCGGTTGACTCTTAGTATAAGTAACCACAATAGATGCAGGCCCAGTCACCGTCCTTCTCTTAAGATAAACTATCTTCCGATTCGATTTCTTTGGCGAGTCTTTTAGCTTGACGCTTGTTTTCAGTTCTTTTTATCTTCTTATTTCAACTTTATGTATTCGTTTTTTACGCCAATCTTCTCCTGCCATGCCGGTTTCTTCATTAAGTGGGCTATCTATATGATTTCGCCGAGCCAACTGATAAGCTATTAAACGAAGCTATTTTCCTGTTAACCGTGCTTCCATAACACACATTGCGCCAACTCATCTTCTTATTTGCTGTAAAAACAGTTTTCAATCGTCACAAATACTTTTTCCCATACTTAGTCGTTACCGGAATCAGTGTCGTCATCCACAGTATCACGAGCTTTTCTTACACGACGGCGGAACATCTTAAGTAGCTGAGGCTCGAGAAAGCCCCATCCTGTTATTAAGAACGCATAAGACCCAGAACTTCAGGGTCCCATTTGCCACGATCTGTTTTTCGTTTATAGTTCCGAACCATTGTATCTGAGAAAAAAACTTTATGAGAAAAGCAACGATACATCTTGCTAATGTAGAAGTTACAACAATATGTACTTGGCAAAGAAGCTTACAGTCCGCCTGATGGAAAGCGGTTACCGTAGCCTATGGACGCTTGCAAAACGAGGTTGCAATACTATCGATAGTTAAGTAGGTACACAGAAGGTATTATTTAAAACACAAGGAAGGGGCAAAACGGGATAGTATCCCGTTATGCCCCGATCATTATGCCCCGACCCACATGTATTCAAATAAGTTGAAGCAATTCTAATCTTAATTCTTACCGGCGCAAAAATCTAATTTGAATTTAAAGTGTTATAGTACTACAACACGCTGAGGATTAAAACATTATATTAATTCAAGTACTTACATGTCTGCACATCAGTTTCTTAACCAAAAATCGGATAAAAACCCTTGCAAAATCAGTTTTTTTCCTATATAACGCAAAAACGAGAACCAACACGTTCGCTCTGCTCGGACGCACTTGCGCAGTCTGAATTTCGTGCAAATGGTGCCGTTACCGGTCCGAACACGATTACCATTCATGAACACAAGCTTATTTCCCGTCCTGCCCCGAACTTCATCTTGCCCCGGTCTCCCCTAGGTATAGAGTTACGCCGGTGTAATATATTGATATTCATTCAGAATTTTAATAATAATACAGCCGTTTTCGTCACTATACGTAACACACTCCAGTGAAAGTTACATATTAATAATTCAACGATAGTATTTATGTTAATCGAATGATTAATTCAACGGTTTTTTCATGTTCTACAAAAGCTATTTGCCACATCCATGTTTTTTTGGATCTGAGTGTTGCTTTTAGCGTTGCGAGTGGAACGCACCTGCAAGGGTGGGTGCGAGTTGGTGACAAATGAGCGCAACGTGTAAAAATTGCGCTCTCTCGCCGCGTTCGACTGAATTAATTCGTCTTACGGTGTCTCTTAGCGTCATTGTTGTATGGCGCCTTAAATCACGTAGACAGGACACCGATATATAATCTATATATATATAAAAATGAATTGCTGTTCGTTAGTCTAGCTAAAACTCGAGAACGGCTGGACCGATTTGGCTAATTTTGGTCTTGAATTATTCTTGGAAGTCCAGAGAAGGTTCAAAAGGTGAATAAATATGAAAAACATCGGCATTATATAAAAACAAACAATTTTGTTTATCCTTTGATGTGTCCCCCGTCGGACGGATTTTAGGTATTTTGTTTATCGAATGAGGCACTACGAAGTCTGCCGGGTCAGCTAGTAGGTATATAGAATATATTTATACATTCCTAGCGAACGTTATCCTGTACACGCGTATCATATCTGAAAATTATACCTACGAGCTTAAGTACACTTTTTAATAAATTGTGACAGTCTGGACTGTTTTTTTTTACAATACCGAATTGTGAATCTAAGCCGTTATTTAATTCACTGGAACACAGACGATTTTTTTTTTTTCAAAATCGGTCTAACCATTTGAAGGAGTTCACTAAAATATAAACGGAGAGAAGAATATATTAAGGTTATTGGAAGAGCCTGAATATTAAAAGTTCGAAGTTCAACTAGTTAAATGCGCCATTACCGTTTCGGCCAATTACCTACTAGGAACTAGGTTTTCTTTTTCGGGCCGGTCCTCCACCGGAACTAGGAACTGCCATTACTACTTTTTTTTTTAATACAAGATCTACCATTCAGAATATTAAGCAAACGGGCTGTCTTTAAAATATAAATAAAATTCAAATACAAAATTAATTTCCATTTTATACCGATTCCACCTAGTGAGGTAATTTTTAACAGCGAAAAAAGGCGAATGTTCGCAGCTACGACTCATGTGCTGGCTACACTCATCAAGCTCTCGCAAAATGCACTTAACGGCATAGGCAAGCTTAGCAGCATAGCGGCCTTGACACCGTGAAGTTATACTTAATAAGTTGTAATAAAGCTACAGAATAAGCTAATATATATTGTTACGCCGGTAAGAGTAACGCCATCTATCGCCGAAGAGTCCAACAAATATCGAAGGATCTAGAAGCACCTAAAAAGCTCGAGAAGTACAACGCCATCTATTGTCAGCTAGTGGAAAACAATACTAGAGACGTGAAACATTCTCGATAATTCTAGGGATGAGGAATCGACTATAATAGCGTTGCAGGGATGGCACGCAGTCAGTCAGTAATCGGAACTATTCGAAGCGAAACAGCAAACAGATCACCTGAAGCGAAGCGGAAGAAGCAAATTGAGAGTTTTAAGTGTTCTAAGTATTAAATACAGTTTTTAAGTTGTACTCCGGTAGAATTTTTATTTATCCCGTACCCGCGAACCCCAGCGCGTAACAATATACTGCAGCAAATTTAGCGTTATAAGAATTATTGATAAAAATTAAAACAGTTGAATCAGTCATGTCTATACGTTTTGTACGGCGCAAAGCTTTAGTAGCAGGCACTTAGCTGCCCGCCCGAGGCGCTCTGATTTATGTACTGGCAACATTCAGTTGTGACAATTTATTTCAATTAACGCTCAACTACGCCCGCAGCGCCCCACTCATTACATTCGAATACAATTAACCAGATTTTTTTCTTTGAAATTTTATTCCGTTCAAACACTATTGTTCTTCGGTTAAATGGAAGTTTATACTAATAATCATTGTAGAATAAATTACTGAACAAGAGTATCTAAACATTATCTGATAAAAACCATCAACACTATATTACCATATATGTATAAGTACAGATACCCTATCTATATACCAGTCAGACAAGAGTTAGAATAAAATGAAACGAATCATCAAATAGGCTACGAACCCCAAAGAATCGCTCGAAAAACATTAGCGAACCAATGCTAAACGGTTTGTTCAACAAATCCCAATCATTGAACAGAATTCATTTGTTCGCTAAAAGCGTGACAACTCGCAAATCCTCATTGGACTGGACGACGGCGGACTGCGACGCTTCACAAACAATAGCGACAGATCGCGAAAAAGTCCTTTTAAAAATGTTGCGGCACGTACGGTGGGAAGGCACCCATTACTGTGAAGTGGCTATTGTTGGTTTTAAGATTTCCGCGCTTCGAACACGGAAGTAGAAATGATCGGTAGTGACAAAAAAACTTTATTTTCAAAAATTATATCAAATTTAAATATTATAATAATGGTATGTGTATAGCCGACTTAACCTAATAGGTGTGTATGGCTCTAATAAAGAATGAAAAAAAAAATTAAAAAAAATGGTATGTGTTTATAGGATATTTTTTATTGCTTAAATGGGTGGACGAGCTCACGGACCACCGGGTGTTAAGTGGTGTGACGGTTACTAACATACAACGCAAACTATTTGACAGATGCCTGAAACGCGCTTACGACGTTTTCAACATAAGCTTGCATATATGTATACAATTTTCAAACGACAATATTCGGACCGTCGGTCGACCGAGCAATATCACCCGCTCGGTGGAAGATCTTTGTCGTTAAACATCCCACAAGTAGTTACCGGAACCCATAGACATCTAAAACGTAAATGCCGGCACCCCCCTTGAGTGTTGTAAAGGTCACGGCTGTCCTGCCCTTCAAACCGAAACGCGTTACTGCTTCATGGCAGAAATAGGCAGGGTCGTGGTATCTACCCGTTCAAACTCACAAGACCTTCTACCACCAGTAAATGATAGAATGTTCAAAGGACTCGTTGGTCAAGAGATTAGTGACGCTGACTACTTAATCGACGAGTCCGGGGTTAAATTCGGGTTAGATTATACGTTGGAATTAGTATCTTTGTCAAAGACATCGAAAATTCGGAGTCATCGTATTCTTGTTTCATGTATATGTGCTCAATAATACAGAACAAAATCCCAGATCAAGGTTGTTTAATGTTACCCTTACCCGTGCTTTCCGTTTTCAACTTTCATACTACATATCCTCATTATTTTATTGGCTTTTACACTTTATAACTGTGATAATCAAACTAACTATTTATGCGCGTTCATAATGCCGGTGTTCGCTTACCTTGAGTAATACACATATAAATTTAAATCAAACATGAATGAAACACAATCAAACGGTATTTTACAAACTTTAACCTATAACTATCAATATGTTTAACACATTAATATTTTGATATAGATAAGAATGCTCAACCGTATGATATTACCAGCGAATTCAATCAGTTCCGCTTTACTTGTATCAAGCCGTTTTAGCTCGACGGAATGTTTGTTCAAGAGTAAAATACGATTTACATCCATTTCATTTAATACAATGAATTCCTACATACCAACTCATTTGAATAAACCGTTTGAATATGAGCTAAGGGAATTTCAAAATATTAAGGAAAGTGATTCAAAGCAGCCGATTGTAATAATCTAATTAGACGATGCGATCCATATTTCTGTTTTTTATTGGGTATTATAACAAATATATTTCAAATATGACAAATCATTTATTCTTACTGATATTGCAAATCCATAGTAATATTACAAATGTAATGGAATGTAAAAAACGTCTATGTTTGTCTTCTTTCATATCAAAACGAAGCAACAGAATTTTTTTGTTAAACTGATATTATTAGGTCAGGACACTGACATATTATGTTACCTTATATAAAAAAAAAACTCCTACCCACTAGAAACTACACTCGCATTTTTCCCAGACAACGCGGGCAAAGCCGTGGCCAACATTCAGTTTTATTATAAGTCTTATCTTGTAGACCTTGTAGTATACAACAAAAAGTCAAGATCATTCATGCACACAAAAAAATAATGACAGTAAACAAAAATCTAATACTAAGCGGGAACATTGGCAATACTTTTAATTACTTCGTAATAGATATCGATGCCGTTCAAAAATACCACGACGTTCTGGTATTCGTTTTTAGCGTGAAGTCTTGAAACGGTGCGGATCTTCGGGGCGAATCCGAGGGCTTGTACGCCACTGTTCCGTAACACAAGCATATCAGACGTGGCCAAACAAACAACCGGCTTGACATTGTAACCCCTGAAATAGATAGTCTTGTTATGTTACATCGATCGCTTTGTTGATTAGTGAAATCACAAGGTCTGGGTTAGTAGTCTTTGTTAGATAATAGGCTAGCGTTTCCGGGTCATCAAAGATTTAACCCGAGTCTGTTGAATGCGTAATGTTTATCTGACCTTAGTCTTCTTATCTTATACTTAGACAGGATCATTAAATTTGGAATTTGACATCGAAATATTTACTAATTTCATCAAATTTAAAAAATAGTATTCTTTAAATTATGTAAATAAAAATGTCAAACTGTAATTAAAATTTCTTATAGCACATTCTGTCCAATAAGCTGTTTACAAGCTTTCGTAATCGACTACTTTAAGATTAATTTAGTGTTCGGCCAATGTTTCTAATTCGACAATAATCACCTTATTTCAACAACTACATAACTTTTTTTCTTACTTATGCTGATAGCCTCTTAAGGCTGTAGGTGAGCTCACGGGGCTCAAACCGGAGTGTTGCCAACACTGGCCCTAGCAAGAGCATTGCTTCGCAGAATCTACCACCGGATCGGAAAAGCGACCCACTGAGAAGATCCGGCAAGAAACTCAGTGGGCTGTGTCTATGGGTTAGCTTACTCGTCGAGCCCTTCGTCGCAAGCGACGGGTTCGGCGAGGACGGCTACGGGTGCTTGAGGTACCTAAAAGCACAGTTAATGGATCGGAAGGTTCCGTAATGACGTGTTTAGGGCTACATCTACTAGATCATCAAGATATAGAATAATTTCATGTACTAGAGTAATTGGTATTTGTTCTTGTTGTTAAAAAAACACTATGTGGAACAACTGTAAAATACATGGTCTTGTTTAGACCGACCGCAAATTTAAGCGCAATTGCTTTCGCTTCGTATTTCATAGACTTTTTTATCTAACAACTACATTAGCGTAAAATGCAAAAACATTCGCATAATATTAATTTGAAATGCATTTTTTTAATTATGCAATGTAATACTCACATACTAGTCACAGCGGTACGTAAAGCTACCCAAAATGGATTTGAATCATCTACATCAGTCTCCCCTGAAAAGTCTTCACGCCGAATAAAACTCAATTCAGTATCATTGCCTGCTTTTTCCATCCAGGTATTTACCTAAGAATTTAAACGATCTAACTTAAATAATGTTCTTACTGAGGATTGTACGTTATTCTTGATTATATTGTCGTATCTGATGACAAGCCCATTGTCAGTATACCGTAGGCATAGTACATTAAAATTGCAGAGACTAGTATCATGATCGTCATCCACCCTATGTGCCTGCCATTTAGTAAAAAGTTTGCGTCCAGATTACCGGAGAACTGCCTTTGTTCATTTTCTTCACGTTTCATTAAGATCAGGAGGGTCACAATAATACAAGAACAATGTTTCTGATATTTTACAATCCTAAATGTAGCGGTAGGCAGCGGCTTGGCTCTGCCCTTGGCATTGCTGAAGTCCATGGGCGACGGTAACCACTCACCATCAGGTGGGCCGTATGCTCGTCTGCCTACAAAGGCAATTAAAAAAAAATCGTTCTAGAGTAAATGAATTCATAGAAAACATTGTATATTTTCATTTCAGAAAATTCAAAACGACAACCCTGTGAACACATTTCGCGTCGCATTTACTAATTCCATATCTCTTTAACTCCATAAATACAGAAAAGAGTGGTAAGTGTCCAGTTTCAGATGAGTGATTCAATGGTGGTGAAGCCCACGTGATACAATATGGTTGTATCACATAACGTGACTGCATTTAATTTAATTTTTTGCCATAAATTGGGCGCTTTCACTGTCTATTTTCATATTTGATGACATATTAGACTTTCTGATCGGAAATGATCAGGGATGTAATATAAACGTACAAATTATCTCGTCTAAGAAAATTATTTTAATATTAAGATCTCTTTCCTTCTTGTTTTTATTATATCTGTAAATTTTTTAAATTACCATATTTTGAACATCCGAAATTTTTGCATCCCTTGATAACCTCATATCAATAGCTATTGTAAAATTCGTTGGTATAACATTCGTAGCGTATCCACCCTGAAAAGCAATTGGGAAAAATAATTACTCTAAAATTTGTATCTCTAAGCACATGTAAAGCGTCAATGACCACTCAGGTCATTGACGCTCATGGACGTCATCAAAGTCCGAGGTACAACCAAGGTTCTGACTTTGCTACTGCTGAAAATTCTCATCAAAACTCGTTTGAAGAATTACACGTCATCAGATCTATTCGATATGTATGACAATTCGTTTTGTTTTCCGTCTGTCTCATGTTTTGTGACAGATGTTTTCATGTTTCATGAAGGTCAGTTTAGCTTGGTGTAACTTTACAAGAACTGTTATTTCTAAGTTTTAAAGCAGAAGGTAAAATATATGTCAGCGCAACGTGACAATTTAGTTAACTTAAAACTGGCACCAGGAGGACGGGACGACGCGTCGGCGGCTGCGGACTGCGATGCGGTCCGCATTTTCGTCGTCGCTGTCGTCGCCGAACATACTGTGGAAGAGCAACCCGGTCGGCGGTGTATCGCGTTCCGACCCGGCAGGCTGGTTCTGGCCCAGCGGGGTATCCCGGAACACCAGCGGCATCGCCCAGGCGGCATGGTAGGGCCGCCATACCGCGGAGACCGACGTCATTGGTCGTCGACTATCGCCTCGACGACCCGTAGGTCGGGCGTCCTCGGGCTGGCGCGTGTCTGGTTGTAGTGTAGACGCGGGAACCCCCCTACTCTGACCGGGGTTTGGACCCCGGACGGAGATCGGACGTCGTGTGTAAGAGTGCAGGGGAGTCGTTTAGTGGGTGGGCCCTAAAATTCCTTGGGCCCGCGGTCTGCTCCCAACACCTTGCAGATTGTTGAGTGCCACATACCCCGCGCGCCCCCTAGGCGCGGGGACCTCGTAGGAGATTCGGCCCCGGCCCGGAAAAAAAAAAGAAGGTAAAAGTCAACTGTTTCCTTAATGGTACGTGTGTACCTAAACAACTGTTTAAGACGGTATTCAAGAGAATTCATCACTAAGCTACCCCACTACTCTACTATAAATACGAGTGACTATTGTCGATGTTATCATTTTAAAAACACCATCGAACCAGCCCCTTCATCATACATAAGTTAATTCATTATTATTAACACCAGGTGGACTGTGAGCTCGTCCATTCATCTAAGCTAAAAAAAAGGCACGACGTATTCGATTTACCTACCCACAGTGATTAAAACAATTATATTTTCTAAATGTTTGTACTATTAGTGTATTTTTATGGTACTCGTAAGACGTGATGCGATCTCGGGTGCTTAATTGCTGTTTAGACGAAAGCAGAATTCCTGAAATGCTATATTTTTTAGTATTGTAAAAACACTATTTGCAAGTCTTACTTAATTGTCTGCAACACACGATCAGTTTTCAATCATTTTCAATTCTTATAGCTATATCAGTTTTGGATACTACTTACACGAATTATGTTTATATTGACACTGGTGTATCTTCCTTCATCGGGGCTATTTAAGGATTCCAATAAATTTCTTTGGGTATCTCGATACTTGCTTATTATGTCAATTAAATTATACGCCTGCGTATTAAGCAATGAAATATTATGTAACATGACTCGTTTCATTACAAAATTACACTAAGCCGTTCCATTGTTTTACACATGAACCACCTTAAAATACGATGTTTTGATTTTGAATGCCTCTCGCATGTCGAAGTCTCGATTGCATAAGAATATACTAAAAGAAAACTCTATTCCACTTTGATAATGATTCTCTCAAAAGATATCCGGGGCAAGCAGTAGCCGAAGCAGGCAGTATGTATGTGAGTCAATCCATAGATTTTTACTGGTGGTAGAAGAACCTCTTGTGAGCCCGCACGGGTGGGTACCACCACCCTGCCTATTTCTGCCGTGAAGTAGTAATGCGTTTCGGTTTGAAGGATGAGGCAGCCTTTGTAAGTATACTGAGGCTTTAGAACTTATATCTCAAGGTGGGTGGCACATTTACGTTGTAAATGTCTATAGGCTCCAGTAACCACTTAGCACCAGTAAGCAATAAAAAAAACGTGACTAGAAACTTAAAGGGTACCATCAAAACCAAAGATGAACCAATTCGAGCAAAATTGTCTTCGTTATATATTACTGTAAATGAACAACGTTCTTATGGACCGTCGGGTCAGTATTTTTGTGAAAAATATTTACCATTCAGTATGTAGTTGTTCATGTCTCGTGTATGTAAATTGTCAGTACATATTGTTATAATATGGGCTAAAATTAAAATTTGGGGTGTGACTCTTGAAAGTTTAGTATGTTATTTTAGATCTCATCCAGGAGACTTGCTCTTTTCGACGTTCTTGTTGGCAACTAATACAAATGAGGATTATATTTTTACAATGATACCAGCACGGTGCAGATTTTAATAATATTTGCACGTGTTGTTATCAACAATGTGTTAAAAAATTTCACTGAAATAAGAATAGCTCCCGAAAAATTACAAAGTGTTAATTTCTGCCGTTCTCGTTAACTTGCTGCGGCGATATGTGGTGTAAGTGTTCGATTAGTGATTTTTACTTTCATTTTTATCACTAACCCACAAAATGACAAAACTAAATACACTATCGATAACGCTTATCGACAACAATAATGCGCATCACTATGCCCGTCCATAAGGCTGGTGAGTGGAAGAGAGAGCGAAATACTCGCTTCACCGCTCCGATTTTTTATGACCCAAACTGCACGGACAAAATAATTCTACTATAGTGGCGTAAAACTGCTGTCATGATACAAGTAGGATGATTATTGAATTAAATTGCAATAGCGGCCGTACCTTTTCCATTGCGGTATTCTCTGGCATACTATAACCGTGCCCACCCACACCGTGAACCGTAAACTGGATTTCTGAAAATATCAAACGCAACAGAATATGCTTCTGAATAAAATGAATTCCTACATAAGATATTGTTGTCTCGAATATCTGTCTGGTTAAAGAAGCGGTTGATGGTAGTCTATACCGTGCGGTCCATGCCACCCATGACCGAACACTGTGGAAGAAAGTCACATGTGGTCGCGATCCTCAGCAGGGAGGGAACGATAAAGAAGAAATCTCGAATAACATTTTTTTCTAATCGCCAGAATTTCCATTTTCATCAGAATCCACATTTGAGATTTGAAAAGCAGTTTAAATACGGCGAACTTAGTTTTAAACTTATGAAAATGTAGATAGTGGAAATGCAATGTAATAGTAGAAAATGTAGTATTTTATTCATATATTTTTTTGTATTATATACTATTTTATCACTTACGCCATGGTCTCCGATCTGTATAAGTTGCAAACAATGTATCGTCTGTAGATGATAATCCCTCGTCTAGTGCGAAACCGATGTTTAAAGATTGAAACTCTGCGGTGTCTACAAACATTTTCATGCCCTTGTACCCACCAGTTTCCTCATCTGAAATTTTGAAATATTTTCAAGTTAGAAATGCACAATGATATTAATGAACGCAAGGGTCGATTATTATTATATTTTCATCACCCAGTAACAATGATCATCTTCCTCTGAATCTGTTATTTATTTTTGATGTGGTGATTAGTTAAGATCGACAAATGGGAAGATCTTCCACCAAGCGACTGATATTGCTTGGTAGACATACGGTTCAAATGATATTATTCAGAATTGATGTAGCGGCAAACTTTTCTTGAAAATGACAGGCATCTATCGAAAATCTTCTGTTCTATTATAGCTACCGCTACAATTTGTATACAAGATGTTAAAAAACCATTCACAAGACAATAGGGCTGAAATACTTTAACGAAAAATGCAGTCTAAGTTAATGAAAGCTGACTGTCCACCGCGCATTGTACATGACCCTGAACCCTTTCTTATCAACTGGTTTCTAAAAACTTAAAAAAATATTGCGAGCAACGTACAATATAGTTTTTTTTTCGTTAATATTTTCTATTGCGTCAGGAAATTTGAGAACCATTCCTTATAGTCTTATACATAAAGAAAATCCTAATTAAATAAGTACCGCATTTTAATATATAAGTATTGTATAAACATCAATTACCGGGCATGAACGTAAGATATATAGTGCGCAGCAACGTTACGTTATCACGAATAAGTCTCTTAACAGCTTCCATATATTGTATCCCAACATCCTTTGTATCCTGAGCTCCTCGCGCGAATATGTCGCCATTTTCATCCATAGCTGCAGCGAACGGCGGGTGCGACCATTCAGACTAAATGAAAATAATGATAATTATAATTCAATTATAAATTTATTCTTATTGAATTTACGGCGAATCACTGAAGTCAACCCAAAATAAAAAAATCGAGTAGCATTTCATGTTAATATATGTACAAAATCTCTTGTATATAACAATGTGCTAATAGTATAATTCGGAAAAGTATATTGTCCATCATTAATACCTGAATTAAAAAAAAAAAAATTTCTATTGTAAAAATATTTGTGTTTTTTACTACTATTACTACTCAGAAAAACTAAATTGTGAGAAATCTTAATAACATCTGTTCTCGATTAGATTCTCTTGAAATTATTGTACTTTTTTTTGTTTTTTAAATATTGGAAGTATAATGATATTCGATATACTTATAATACATAGAATAATAATACATAATATACTTTTCTGAAATTTTATTAGTTTCACATTCGGTATTAGCCGAACAATAGAATATTTCTTAACACAGCGATGACGCGCGCTGTCTTAGAACTGTTGACACAAAACATACAAGCATGAAACACCATAGTAAATCTACGGTTATTATTATAATTTAACCTTGCTTTGTTTTTGTCAAAGTCGAGTGATAACAACACATCTAAGTTACTATATTAATCGTGTTTCTAGAAATAAAACACTATACATATTTATAATTGAGTTCTATTTTACGAATGATATTAGTTTCAACAGTAGACCTACCTACTGTAATGTATTGAAACGTTGTCTTCTCATTTACATCCATATACTACTCTTTTATCATCATTAAATTTGCAATTAGTTTGTTTTTAAATCTGTGTACGTCTTTACGATCATTCAGTCCACCTAAAGTTTTTTTTTTTTTACCTTACCACGTTAACTGCTCCCGTGATAAGTTCGTAAGGAACTTGTGTTACAGGTACCAGATAACGGAAATAAATGTAATTTTTTTTATTATACACATATACATATGTTTAATATACATCCATAACCCTGGAAAAGACATTTATATTTACCATACAAATATCTTCCCTTGGCGGGATTCGAACCCGCGAGCCCCTTGTGTAGTGACCATGTCACCACTACACCAGACGGCCGTTTAAGTTTAGTTGTTACAGTCGATTAGGGATGCAATACCATCGGAATAGCGAAATCGCTGACTTTCGTTGAATTGGGTGGCAGCCGTTGTAACTCTACTAAGACTTTAAAACTTATATCTCAAGGTGGGTGGCGCATTTACGTTGTAGGTGTCTATGGGCTCCAGTAACCACTTAACACCAGGTGGGCTGTGAGCTCGTCCACCCATCAAGACAAGAAAAAAAAACTGAACTTCGTTTGAACTTCGTTTCCAGAGGGATATGTCGTAAGTTAAAGGAAATAGTGTGTAGGGAAGTTCATTCTCGGCTCGGTTGTTATGGGGCAAGACTATTGACTAAAAAGTAGCACATTATAAGACTCTTGAACCGCAATGACAAAGAGCGCACCGATTCCAGATAGCAAGGTCGAACTTTGCTCCAGTGGCGGCTTGTGGGATTGTCAATAAAGATGATGGATTTTTTTTAAAGAAACCTTCAGAACACTCCCCATGGAATACGTGATATTATACCACAAAAAGAAACAAAATTTCGACAAACTTATTATGGTCATCATTAATGATGCGTGCATTATTGATGCACGATCTATATGATTCTCCGAATTCTGTACCATAGTAACAAATAGAATACACTATTTGGTATTGTAGTTAAGAGTTTGGCTGTAAGAGCGATGAAATTTGTATGACGAATTTTCGTGAAAATAATATTTGATTTCATTTTTCTTACCGCTTCAACAGGCACAACGTCCATGTGAGAGTTTAGCATGATGGCCGGTAGCGTCGGATCGCTTCCTTCCACGGTAATTACGACAACAGGTTTTCCATTAGGTCGATTATAAACATTAAAGGGAAGATTTGATTCCAATGCTTGGCGTTTCCAAAATTCGATGGCATACTCTAAAATTATGTATTCAAATTGTTGACATCTTTATTTTTATATGAATAATATAAAAATATAATAATAGTAAATAATAGTAAAATATTAAAACAAATAGGAAACGCAAAAAATTAAGGCGTGACCTAAAGGATAACTCGCCGGGTGTTTTTTTTTTATAGCTTATATGGGTGGACGAGCTCACAGCCCACCTGGTGTTAAGTGGTTACTGGAGCCCATAGACATCTTCAACGTAAATGCGCCACCCATCCTGAGATATAAGTTCTAAGGTCTCAAGTATAGTTACAACGGCTGCCCCACCCTTCAAACCGAAACGCATTACTGCTTCACGGCAGAAATAGGCAGGGTGGTGGTACCTACCCGCGCGGACATGTACTCGTATAAAGCTATGCGACTTTATCAGGGTACAATTTAACAGACGATTGGACTTCAGAGTAGAATCACCCCATTCCTTAGCGTAATTTTTGTAAAAAGCATCTAGTGATTTCACTTGAAAATCGGCAGCAGCGCTCTCTGAGTATTAAAGCAGCGCATCATGATAAACTGGCAATTACTAATAGTAGGGCGTACTATAAGCGTCTTGCTTATTTTAGCCAAGAAATCAGTGATGTCTACATGTTTAGGTTAGGATAGCCGTTGTTCATTACAATTGGGACTTCAATATTGTGGTTCAAAGTGGAAAGACACATTCGTAACATGATACCTATCGGCTCCCGTAATCAACTGGGCTGTGAGCTGGTTAACCCGTCTATGCAATAAAAATGAAAATTATAATAAAACAAAAAACATAGAGCATGAACTCGTTTTCCATTATGATAAAAAAAAACTTGGTACATGCTTTCTTTTAAATTTAAATTACTTTTGGCAACCCTAAAATTTTACATTGCTTACTCATCAGCATTGCCTAACATACAATAGAATCGCGAAGTATTCAAAACAACTGTTCCATCTTTAAAAATAAATGGATACAAGTAAATCTAATTATTATGCAGGCTTGTATGTACACATCTCCTACATTTGTATAAGCTGAGCACAAGGTTCATATTTTAGGTAACTTACCAACAATGTTAAATTACTTGATAAAAAAAATATAGTCTTGTGCAAATACATAAAACTTATGCAACAAAATCACTTTCACGAAAAAATTATCATCATTCCACTGCTAATACAATTTAATATACTCACATACATTGTATGCATAACATTATGTGTAACATGACACTAATGCATATTTCAAACAATGTAAGATAGGATTTACCATCGGGTTAGAATTACACATTTTTTCACCGGTGGTAGGACCTCTTATGAGTCCGCACGGGTAGGTACCACCACCCCGCCTATTTCTGCCGTGAAGCAGTAATGCGTTTCGGCTTGAAGGGTGGGGCAACCGTTGTAACTATACTGAGACCTTAGAACTTATATCTCAAGGTGGGTGGTGCATTTACATTGTAGTTGTCTATGGGCTCCAGTAACCACTTAACACCAGGTGGGCTGTGAGCTCGTCCACCCATCTAAGCAATAAAAAAATTAAAAAAACCATCCGCCAGAAAGCGCTGTTTATACCAACCACCTAGTACCGCTACGTTGACCGACAGTGCGATTCTAAGCTTTTTTACGTTTTTCTCCAAACGCTACGAGTTCTTCTACAAACTAACTTTAAAATAATTCGCAGTAGTTAGCGATTTCTTTATTAGATGGCTGGCATTGCATGTCAATGACCGATGAATTACTTATCATCTACTACGCCTTTGGCTTGTTTGCCTGTCACAGCAGTATAAAATACTCTTGTTGTATTATATACCTAATTATTAGCAAGAGAAACACCCAAACCTAATCGAAATATGAAATATTTTTTACGTACTTAAGTTTTCTTCTTTACTTGTATCTATCTGTAGGTATTCCCTAAATCTTTGAACTGCCGGTTTTTTCAAATAACATTCATATTGATTCTTCACTGGAACCGTCTCCACACTCGTGACTATTATAATTAATACAGACCATAAAAATTTTAACATCTTCACAACAAATGTTTTGAAATCTACAAAATAAAAGAGTTATAGTAGAAACTGCTGACTCCGGGGTAATTTGTATAAATTAGCTTCTTTTATTGATAGGATAAAATTGTATACAGTTTTTTGTAGACAATTTATTTGTTTTTTTTTTCTTTTTTATGATTGAGGGATTACTGGTGGCCCGGAGGCCTTTCCAGTTTCACCAGGACAGGTGGGCGAGCAAAGGCTTAGCCAGGAGGGGTGGGATTTGCTAACAGCTACCCGAATGCCTCCGAAGGAGACCTAACAGCTCAAGAGCAGCTGCTTCGCGAATGAATCTACTACCGAATCGGAATCGCGACCCGCTGAGAAGATCCGGCGAGAAACTCAGCGAGCTGATTCATGGGTTAGGTTGCACGGCGAACTCTTTGTCGAGTTCGACGAGTACGGTTACCGAGGTCCCTAAGCCTGCTCCTAGTGTTAGAGCTGAAGGCGTCTAATGCAAAGGTTATTGGATCTGNCGGGAATGTAGTTACCGGCGGCCACGATGAGAGGGTTCTCGTGTCGTGCCGCTTTATCGAAGTGGCTCAAATATCATGAATCGAGAAAATCTACTAGCATCCATCAATATATAGATTCAGAAAATATATAGATTCAATATCCGATATTGATCCTCGATATATAGATACGATTCGATACGCGGCAAAACCGATATTACCCACTCCTACACTGTCCTAGGGCTAGGGCTGCGCTCTGAAGCTTCTCCGCGATTAGGGACTTGTTTCTACTGGAATAGTAAACAGTCGTGTCGTCAATTTATTTGCTTGAAGCAAAAAAGCAAATTCGTAGTTTGGGAGGCTTAAACGACAGAGAGAAGATCTTCCACCGAGCGGCTGATATTGCTCGGTAGACCGACGGTCCGATTGTTGTTGTTTGGAACTTGTATATATGCGCTTTATCTTGAAAATGTCGTAAGCGAGATTCAGGCCTCTGACAATTATCTTACGTTTTTTATGATGGCTACTCGCCACAGTAGCGAGAACTGAACTCAATTCCGAAAAACGTGTTATAAAATGTTTTGATAATTCAATTATTCGTTGTCGTAATTGTATCTTTACTAAGGGACCATACTTTGAAGGTAATCAAATTAAATTGGATGAATAGCTAAGATTTTGTGTATTATTGATCTTTTCCCGACACTCGTGGCAGTATTTACCACAGAAAAAATTTGGATGAGTTCATCTATTGTTACATAAAAATCGACGGTCGATATTACGGATTACTTGAAGTTAAAGGTATTCCATTTTTGTTTATCTACAAAAACCATGGTATCATGACCTATGTAAATGTAGTGTTTGCTCACGCGGCCCGCATGCACATAGTCTCTCTCCAGGTCATCGTTTCTGCAGGATATCCGCCGAAGCACCGTTGTACGTGAGGAATGTCGGCCTTCACGACGACTTTAATTTAGATACGTAAATATCTTAAGGTAGCGTCAGAACATTACTTCAACAAAGCGACGCGACACGATAACCCTCTTATCGTAGCCGCTGCTAAATACATATCCGACCCAGGTGACGGGGCAATTCAAAGCCGCCGTCGATTCCGTCGACCTCGTCTGAAACGTGTCTTGTCGGATCGTCCGAATTTACTCGCGGTGCTTTTAGATCCTTCAAGCACCGGTCATCGTCCTCGTCATTAGTGCTAGTGGTAGCAACGTCCACAGGTTAGAGCCTCGTGAGCTCAACTACTCGTCCGGTGAATCTAGTATGACCCCTCGAGGTCACTAGAATAGGTAGGAAAAAAAACGTCCTTATCGAACTCATCAATTACGATGAAGAGTTCGACGAGCGAACTAACCCATAGGTACCTACATTCCACTGAGTTTCTAGCCCAATTTTCTCAGTGGATCGCGATTCCGATCCAGTGGTAAATTCTTCGAAGCACTGCTCTTGCTCGCTATTAACAAATTCTTTCAGGTTGTGCCCGTAAGAAGCTGAAATAGTCCCATTGCCTACCACTAATACATACGAAAAAATGGATGGTATGAAAGAAAAAACTAATAGAAAAAAAAAATTAAGCAGTAAGTATTTTACTTTCTCAAGTTTACTTTATTTTTATTGTGAACAAAAAATCTGAAAGAATGGCCGTTTTTTCATGAATCATACAATTAATTTTCTAAGAATACACTTTCAAAACGTATTTTTCACTTAATTCAATTTCAATTAAATTGACGTATCAGGTTATTTTTATCACGACCTATTTAAAACAACGATAACAAGAAAGGTATTGAACTCAGTGCGCAACAATTTAATTAATAATGCAAATTAAGATCTACTACTATCTTAAGCAGAAGGTTCGTGGCTTTTAAGGTTCTTATGTGGAAGATGTTATAGTACCTACATGATTGTCATTGCTTGTGTTCAAATGGTGATCTTAGCAGAAACGCGTGAGAGTAAGATTTTTTTTTATTCTGCCAGAATGTTTTTCATTACACAATATTATTCGTGAAACATACAATACTCTGTGAATACGTGATATGTATTATTTTTATTTAATATATATATTAGTTTATCTTCGGGGTAGTCCTATCTATCAAATAAGAGTGAAGGGGTAACCGTACAAAATTGAAACAGGCAGTAGTGTTGGACAACTATCAAAATCGCTAAATACCTACTCAAATTACTAGCCTAGCTTTGTTAATTATTTCCATTATGAAGAAACAACATCAAGTAATAAAAATAAATGAAACAAAAAATGTACAATGGAGCGTTAAGGTCGCATTTACAAATAACGTTTATAGTAAAATAACTACTGACTTCAATAGGTGCTTAACATTTTTGGCATAACGCATTTGCGCTATTTCGCAAATGATTAAATCTATAAATTAAACAAGACTGAAGACTCAATATTTTTAGTTTTTATCGTGCACCCTTCAATTAGCAACTTCCTTTATTATTCAATGCTATGATCATTCCCAGTTGTGGATTCCGGAAATATATGCATCGTGACACTGACCGGTAATCGAATCCAGATTCCCATATTACGTTAGTCAGGCTCAAATTCATAGACATTAGACACCTAGACGATTTGAGCATTGACTGAACTTCATTCGGATCGCAATATTACAAAAAATACGGTAGAAAATGTGTGTAGTGTTTTCACACTCACTCACTCACTGTACACTTGTTGGCCTGACTAGTTATTTAAATCACTTAATTCCCTTAAGCTTGAATTTGAATTAAAAACTGAAATTCTTTACTATTATTAATACACAGCCGTTATAGAAATCCATTTGAAATTTAGGATTGAAAACGCAGCACTATCGTGAATGATGCCGATGAGTAACGGTAACTCTTTTACAATACGGAGTCCAACAGTTTGATTCTGCATCCAAAATATTAATAATAATAAAACTTACCAATAATTAACGCAATATATTTTTAAATGAGACATTTACGTCTATGTACGTTCAGAAAATATTTACTGAAATATGTCCGACGTTACAAAGAGCTAACACAGCTTTGTCAAAAATAGATCGATCGTTCTACACCGCCTTATCTAGTCTATTAACATAATTTATGTTAAAACTAGCTTTTGGCGCGCAGTTTCGCCCGCGTGGACTAACTACATTTTATGTCGCGTAGGTGGAGAGTGCTGCTCAGCAGTGAAATGAAAGTTAAGACTATATTCCCAGAGTTCAAACCATGGTCATACCGAATTTGTTACATATTTTTTATTACTTAGAGCTCTCGGCCCACCTGGTGTTAATTGGTAACAGGAGCCAACGCTACTGTCGCTACCCATCCTCGAGACATGAATTATATTCTCAGTTTTTACAGTAGTACAACGGTTGCCTCACCTTGCAAACCGAAACGCATTGCTGCTTCACGGCAAAAATAGGCAGGGTCGTGGTCCTTCCCGTGAGGACTCACAAGATGAGTAGGGGATAAACTGCTTACCATTAAACTTGATCATAATTTGTTGAGGGGTTTGGACTTGAAAACGTAACCGAGTGATTGGTGTTAAAATGTTAATCGCAATGCATCATCCATGTTTCCGCGAAATTGTTTCTTTTTAGAATTCACAGCATAGTTTCGATGTTGCCAACTCATGAATAGTTTGCTGTTACTGTTCAGTAACGTCAGAAATCAAAGCAGCACGGTGAGCAGAGTAGCTTCGATCCACGCCGTCCAGTTGAGATTGACAAAAAGAAATATTTATGTTTGTCACAATAACCCTGAACTGTTGTCATGTTTAAGGAATTCTGCCATTTTGCAAGTGGTCTGGAGCGTATCTATGTCCAATTTTGTAATTGGTTTTCACAATGATAGCACCTTCTTTTTTGTGTAGAGCTCTATTTTAATTACCGGAATAATCGTATGTAACAGCTGTAATATTTCTGTTACCACTTCCACGAAAATGAAGTTCACAAAATGTAAATTGGACTTCTTGGACTACCTCTTAATAATAAAATTTATTCAAATTGTTATTTATTTATCATTAAAACAAATAATGATGTAGCAAAAAGTCGCATTATTGTATAACTGACCCTGGTGATGATTGTCTGTCGTTGGTTGTGAACAAAGCTCAAGGTGACACTCAACGCCTGTAGTATGTGAAGGATATTTTAAGCGAGAACAGCTTGTTTTTGGGTCGAGGGCCGAACCTCCTACAAGGTTCCCGGGCCCAGGGGCACGCCGTGTGGGGCTGGACGGTCCGCAGATGTTAGGAGCGAACCGCGGGCCCAAAGATGGAATTTGGAGCCCTACCCACTAAACGACTCCCCTGTACTGTCACCCAAGCGTCCGATCTCCTCAAGGTCAGAAACCGACTGGGGTAAGGGGGTTACCGCGGTCAACACTGCAACCAGACGTGCGGCTAATCCTAACAGCCTGACCGACGGAGCCTTCGAGGCGAAACAGAGGCTCTGGAACGATGACCGTATCGGTGCGGCAGTTCATCAGACCGTCCAGGCTGTCGGCCTAAGGGGGTGAAGCCGGTTGGTGATGTATCGCGTTCCCACCTCGCGGGCTGGTTCTAGTCCGTCAGGCTATTGCGGGACACCAGTGACACCGCCTTGTCTACTAGACCTAGAAGTACCTACTAGAACCAGCAGACAACTAGACCTAGTTAGTTCTTTCTAAGCGTAAGGAAACGTAAATGTCTATTTTTTTTTATACAAACTTAAATTGTAGCTATCACAATATTCCATTGTCGACGAATAACACCTCTGTCGTGACCACGAAACTGTATTCGAAACGTCGGAATTTTTTAAAGGTTAAACCACAAAAGTAGTTTAGTTATGTCAGTTTTTTTTTATCATTTCAAATAATGATGTAATAATACCCTATTTAAAAGAGAATGTAATCACTGTGTTATAGCCGACTTTACTGAGATAAATACACAAAAACAAACATAAACATAAACATAAACCAGACCTATATATCTTAGCAAAATGGCGACCTCCCAAATAGTATTACTGAACATAGTAGGTACATAATTTTGATAGGTGCGAAAGTTCACTCAGGATTGAGAAGAATCCCAAAAGCCCGTACTAACATGAAAATACTAAAGCGTGTCCAACTAACAAAACAAGATGGCGCCATAGTTAATCCATTTTACTGCATTCTAAGGCGTTTAGCTGCCTTTGATTTTATAGGCCTCACATGTATAAATATAAATTACTTTGGAATAACATAGGTACAAGGTGTATGTTATTCCAAAATATTTTTTAAAAGGCTACGAACGATTTTAAAAGATTATTTTTTCAATGCGTTGTCTTGCTTCCGTAACACATCCTATTTATTGCTTTTATGGTGAGTGAATACTTCAAACCTCATTTGTAGAACGATTTATTATGATGTTCTGTAAACACCATGGAATTGAGTTACTTATAGAACCGGTTGGTAAGTGTCAAAAATACTTCTGGTGGACCTGTCCACCACCTTTCCACATTCTATGATGAGACGGTAAAATGGAGATAATGTGATCATCTGAAACAATTTCTAAAAGCACGTTCCGAGGAACGACGGTACAAAAAAGAAAGAACCGAATTCCCACAGCAGATCCAGGTTTTCAAACGAAAATTGCGAGCTTGACACGCGACTATTTTTTTAGAACATTAGCACCTACGCATTACCCTATCAGGATGTTAGAAACACAAATAGAAATCAATTTTCAAATTTTTACTAATAACAAAATATTTAACTGAAAGTATGCTTAAAATAAAAATGTCGCAAAAACTGAATGAAGCACGAAGTTCATGCTTGGGAAAACCGCATCCAACTGTGAGTTGGATACAGTTTGTCGTTTGAGATCTGACCTAGGATCTTGAATAGAGTGACAAGTGAAAAAAGTGTATACCTATAACGAATGCAGCAAAATCTCTAGCAAATTCAGTTCAAAAAATTTATTTCTACTCTGTACTTAAATATAAACGAAGTTTAAAATTCAGATTATTAGTAATATTCTCATTCTTTATAAATTTGCTTTAAAATAAAGAATATCGTAGCTACCCGAACAAAGTTATTTCAGTTTTTCAAACCGGAAGTGTTGCTAACACTGGCCCTAGCAAGAGCTATACTTCGATAGATCACGAGAATCCGTAATGACGTGTTTAGGGCCGATTTTTGTAGTTTACCTGAATATTTGACAGAATTGGATTTAGCTGTCTTTGATTTTATAGGCCTCATGTATACCTATGTATTTGAACTGTTCTTGAAGCCAAAACCAATATTAATAATTAGAAAGCTATTTTAAACAGCGATTAGTGTAAACAACCGCGACAACTAGAGCACTATTTTTTTAACTTACCTATTCAGTGGTAGTGGTGGTAGCAAGGTCCTATTCCAGCTACGCCCGGACGGGTAGATTAGGTCTCGGGCACAACCTGAGAGAATTTACTAACACTAGCAATAGCAAGAGCAGTGCTTCGCGGAATCTACCACCGGGTCGGAATCGCAACCCACTGAGAAGATACGGTGAGAAACTCAGTGGGTTTCTAGATCACGTATCATAAAATAGCCTTTTCTGTTGCATAACTTTTTACATTTAAAATGGCGTCAATAGTTTACCTCAGCTAGCTGCGATTAGAACGCACGAAAGAAAATAAACATTTCACCTAAATTGGAACTCATAACGCCCCAAAAAAACACTATCTTGTCTATGTTCGTACAGTGCCTACCTGTCAGTTTCCGCTGTTATTACAACAGAATCCTAATTCAATAATAGTATTCAATAATAAAAAGTGATAATTAGGAAAATATAAAAGCTGTAGGGGTTTTAACAGAACTGATTAATGATATTCGTTAAATAAACAACAAAATGATTTTTTTGTACTTTTATTTCAACAATAACTATCTTTTATTAACTGTCACTAATTTTCTCATCGTCCTCTAACAACATAACATGTTCGGTTTCGACGGTCGTTTCGGAATCTTCACTCTTTTCTTCGTTTAATTTCTTACGTTCCTTGTATTCCTCAACTTCGTCCATCGCCGAGAACACTGCTTTCTTTTCGATTTTAGCCAAAATTTTTTTGTCGTGGAAACTGTGATTGTGCGGATTTGCCCTAACAATAAAATTAGTAAGATATTAATAAAAAATAAGGTAATAATCTTATCGAAGTAATAGTACTGTTTTTATTTTATATTTCTTGACGATGATAGCCCGTCTAGCTGGCCCTTCAGAGCAAGTGTGAAAATAGCCCCGGTAATCAACAAATTAAGGAGCGGACGGTTAGCGTGGTATGAACATGTGATGCATAGAGAGGAGATTTATGGAAATGGTAGTGCAAGATAGAGGGGGAAGAGGTCGACCGAAGAAGACATGGATGGAGTGTGTGAATGACGATATGAGAGAGAGGAGTGAGTGTTGAGTTGACGGCTGATAGAAAAGGATGGAAGAGAAAAATTACTGGTGCTAGGACCTCTTGTGAGTCCGCACGGGTAGGTACCACCGCCCCGCCTATTTGTGCCGTGAAGCAGTAATGCGTTTCGGTTTGAAGGGCGGGGTAGCCGTTGTGACAATACTGAGACTTTAGAACTATATCTCAAGGTGTGTGGCGCATTTACGTTGTAGATGTCTATGGGCTCCAGTAACCACTTAACACTAGGTGGGCTGTGAGCTCGTCCACACATCTAAGCAATAAAAAAAAATTATTTTCTTTTGGGGTAAGGTGGAGAAACAGAAGATAGTCCGTCTGGCAGCAAAATATTATCAGAGCCAGTGATATTATGTAATTACCACGTGGGTGCGTGACAGAGACATTGAGACATTAGGTTGAAGACTCAATTGTGTGACAGCTGTCCTAATCCTCAAACAGTAGATGGTGGTGGTACCTCCCTATACGGGCCCATTTGCTTTACCTCCAGTCAGAGTAGTGTTATATTAATGTTCTTCTGTAAACGTCTAATATATGTTAACATTATAAGATATTTTAGACTCTTACTTAATCAGAGAAGCGATACAAGTCTTTTTTAACTTCCGAATAAAAAAATAAAAACTAAAAAAGTTATGGACTCCAAAATCTTATGAATTAATTATAATTATACGTATTTTCAATGTGGCTACATTTTTAAACTTTAAAAAAGTATACTTTTTATTAGATAGATAGATCTATTTAGATACAAATAGCTTTAATTTAAATATTTCCATCTTGGTCGTCACGATGAACGTATGAAAAAAAAATCAAACAAAAAGTAGAAGTAGGCATATTTTCATTGTGTATTAAACCCGCTGAGTTTCTCGCCGAATCTTCTCAGTGGGTGGCGATTCCGATCCGGTGATAGATTCAGCGATTACCTTTACTGGGGCTAATGTTAGCTAATGTTTTCACTGTGCCCCGTGAGTTCTCCCACAAGTTCGGTGAAGCCCTTGAGATAGCTAGGTAGGCAAAAAAATGTATCAATTATATGTTATTCTCACGATTCATTCACCTGTTTATCACAATGTTTCCTTTGGTTACGACGAAAGCTCTACACTTCTGGTCTCTGTAGTTAACACAACGCCACCGCTTTAAGCCATTTTTGGTCGTGGAGGAGTTCAAGTTGTAAATGTAACGATTAAGGATTATTTGCAAACACCCTCGTATTGAAACGGTATACTGAAGATTTAAAGCCGCTGTAACATAAATAAAGCTGTTTAGATTTAAATAACGCTAAGAGGACAATATTAACGAGATGAGTAACGCCATTGTGGTAATACTTAAACTGTAATATCGATTTGTAACAAGATTGCAATTTTTTTATCGGTATTGGAAGTAGGGTGGCACGGAGTGACTTAGAGATACAATGGGGTTAAAGAAATAAGCTATGCTTATTTTAGTAAAACACTAACATGTTTAAAGTAACCGGTACTGAATTGCTTACAAAAATGAAATGAAGATTCGAAAACAGTTTCATTAATAATATTTTAAATCAAACCCGCCTATTAAACACCAAATTTTTACAAATTATTTAATCTAATTAAAATTACTTTCATGGTTGAGTCTCGCAATAATTATTTTCATTTAATTATTTATCCGACGTTTCCAGTTTTCGTAATTTCCAACAAAACATACATAACACATACAACAAATATACAAACATACATAATACTTATGTATTTTTTTTTATAAATTTAGCAATCATCTTTATTCTCTTACTTACATTCACATTTTATTAATTTATTTTTAATTTTTTTGGATGTATGGTCTTCCTGTGGGAAATCACTGTTATGAGCTTCTGAATAATCCATGACATCAAAGTCGTCTTTAATACCAACAACTAACGATCCTGCAGAGCTGACCTTTATTGGACTGTAATTAATGTGTACGCATTAAATAAATTTACAGGCATTTCACTTTTAATTTTCTTCAGAGCAATTTATGATGTTATTTTCTTAAATTAAAGTCTATTATAAATTGTTTTTTTTTTTTTTTATTGCTTAGTTGGATGGACGAGCTCACCACCAAGCCACCAAATGATTGAACTAAATCAAAATATGTATTTGAAGGATGCTATTTCTTTCTTCCGGATTTTTTTTATTGCTTAGGTGGGTGGACGAGCTCACAGCTCACCTGATGTTAAGTGGTTACTGGAGCCCATAGACATCTACAACGTAAATGCGCCACCCACCTCGAGATATAAGTTCTAAGGTCTCAGTATAGTTACGACGGCTACCCCACCCTTCGAATCGAAACGCATTACTGCTTCACGGCGGAAATAGGCGGGGTGGTGGTACCTACCCGTGCGGACTCTCAAGAGGTCCTACCACCAGTGATAAAATTATTATAAAAAAAAAAAAAAAAATTAATTAAATAAAAAAATCATTATATAAAATGAGTTGGTTTGTTAAAAAAAATTTGAACAATGATTTGCAGGTGAACGTTTTTGTCTAACACTTAGTAGTTACAGTTACTTTAGAAAGAAATAATTTTAAAATATAGTACCTGAAATTGGAATCTTCATGTTTTATAAGCACTTTCTGTGCTAAAGATGGTATTTCTATATGGGGCAATGCTACCTGTTGAAAATGTAATTCAAACCTTATACAATCTTTGATTTTATTACTTATGATAGCATACTACCATACGGCCCACCTGATGTTAAGTGGTCACTGTCGCTCATGGACATCAGCAATACTGTCACCGTTTCAGTTAATCAGCTCATTTCATAGCCAGATGATATGAGGATTAACAGTGGTGGATGAACAAGAGTTTTGCTCCTGTGAAAGGTTGTATGACAATTTATCATGTAGCTTTTAGGTATCAAAAATATCATGTAGCATATGACTTTACAAGTCTAGCGTTCCACTTTGAAAAGGGCTATATTACTATGGATTTAAAGAACTAGGCCAACGAGAAAATTTAAAAAACTAAACAAGGAGCTTACTTTGTCTATGGTTTCTGAATGTGAAGAGGCTTTTGTAACTTTTCTATCAGGAGTTTCATCTGCATCATGTTCCTGATAGAATTCTTCATTATTTTCGAAGTCATTTGGAATCTGGCAATCAAATTAAAAACTTCAATCAAGTTTGACATAGTACTGCAATTCTATTGGGGCAAATTTTATAAAAACTCTTCCTGAAATCAAAGACTTATTACTACTAGATTAAATATTCTGTTGCTACTGATCATTTTTAGTAACAATTTACTTTTTGGTTCCTTTAAATCCCTGGAAACAGATCAGTAGTTAAATAAATAATCACAATAATTTTATTTTATCCTTAATTACCATCATTAACACTAACTACTATTATTAATTAGATCATTAATAATTTTGCACTTGGATTTTAAAGAATTCACCTCACCTGTAGAATAATGATAATATAATATCCAACTTAGCTAAAGCTGATCTAGTTCTAACAGAGTGTGAGTAAAATATGAAACATGTACTAAAACATTTTTAATCTATTTTCCCTACCTTTTTGCTGGTAGCCTTGAGGTGCTATTCCAGCTATGCAGTTTGGTAGGTGAGCAGTAAAACAACAAGAATTTACACTTGGCTTGGATAATGAATAATGTTTTGTTCTCTTTAAGGCAAGAGTTTAGTCCTGTTATATATCTTGTTATATACTATACACAGATATCATATTCTTTATCATAATGTTAGGTTGTAAGGAAACCATTCTCATACTGAAATGGTAATAGTATTATTATTTAAACCAAAACAACTGTTTGGTCAGAACCTGAAAAATTACATCGTGTGATTTCTTTACTTTGAATATTACTTTGCTAGTGTTGGTAGTTACAGAATTAAAAGTGTAATATTGGTAGATTACTGTTTCAATTTACAAATATTCCATTTTAGTCTTGGTACTGATGTACTGATGTATTTATTCCTAAAACTGTAACATTAAAAAACAAAACGGTGTTCAGCGAGAGGGCCACCACCGGAGTGTACAAAAGTAGAAAAAAATTGTATGATCTGTACTCTGAAAAAGCTTATAATAATGATGAAACATTTCATCAATATGTCAGGAACTATTCCAAACTATTTAGAAAAGTTTGTTTAGCGGCAAAATCTTTACATTTAAGTGATTTAATCAAAAATGCCCCTGACAAGATAAAGATGACTTGGAACATCATTGGTNATCTGTGCAATAAAGCTTACTATAAAGTCAATGATTATCTAGAAGATTGCACAAAGTGGGAATGAGTTGCTCGCTCCGGGAATTTCAATATTGTAAAATTGCTATGTTATAATTACTTATTGTAATATGAATATTTAAAAAAAAAAATATTTAAAATAAAAATAAAAATCTAATATTTAAAAAAAAAAAAAAACATGCCCGCTGAGTTTCTTGCCAATTCTTCTCAGGACGGAGGCTAATTCTTGTGAATTGGCGGTAATTCTTTTGACGTTCAACAAGTATGTACTTTCATTTATGTTGAATAAAACTTTTTTGATTGATTGATTTGATTTGATTGATTTTTGATTGATTGGTAAATGTACCAAAAAAATCTTGAAAATTATTTAAAATACAACAGATGCATTAGAAACTCAACTAGCCCAACTAGCCCTAAAGAAACTATTAAAAACATCAAAACATAAACAGAAAATATTATCCACTATACAATTATTGTTACCATGTATTTTGGAACCTACAGATTTTATTTAATTATTATGTTAATTTTTTCAAATAATTTTTTTACTTGGTTTTTATCTCAGGAATTGTACATCTATAAAAATATATTAATGTGAGTTATTTCATATTCTTTGGATTTATATTTTGATTAGTAACACAGAAACGGCTGTGTGGATTTAGAAGATATTTTTTATATATTTAATGTGAACATATTTTATAACATCAATTAATAAATATTATAAATTTTTATCAAGATAAACGAAATAACCCAATAATACAAGGTAATTCTAACAAATTTAATGGTGCATTCACTGGTTTGTGTCTTACATACAAACCAATCTACTAATTGAATTATAGTTTGCAGACCAGAGAGTTAGTTATAAAACGTTTTATACTGAAAAAAAACAATATTCATTTTGAATTGAAAATTAAACACTAGTGAAACTATGGGGCATGTCTAGTGTTGTAGCTATGTAATATATAAAATGTATTGTAATATTCTCTATACTATGACACTTGTGTTATAAGAAATTTTGAATAATTTCAATGTTAAACAAAACAATCTTAGATACTCACAATATTTTGTAAGCCTTTTATGTGAAGTGATTTAGCAGCTTCAATAAACTGTTGTAGATAATCACCTGCGACAATTACTTCTCCTGTATATATGTATTCTAGAAGTAAACATAATGTGTGGTGGGATACATTCTGAAATTAAGTTTGCTAACTGAAATTGACATATTAATTTCTATAGTATATTCGATATAACATAGATAACTTAATTATAGAATCCTTTCTCAGAGAATCGAAAGTCTTCTTGAAAAGAAAGAAGTATAATTATTTCAGAAACCACTAAAGCAGATACTTTTACAAGTTGTAAATACTATTCAATATTCAACAATACTCACATTAAGAAATATAATAGGATGTGGACAAGGTGCTGAAGCTATTAAGTCTTTTAAATATGGACTAGCTAATGCAAGTAACACTTGATGAACTTTTACAAAACGTCCATCAGAAGCAAGAGTCATATCGACAAATTCACCATTCTGAAAATTTTATAAAACACACATCAAGCAATTTTATTTATGGTACAATTCGTATCAAAAAATAATCGCGTTTGGTAGGTAAAACCAAACTTAGATTTTAAAAAACTACAATACATTGCCTACAAATGCAATCCATTAAATTTTCAGGGAAATTTACCTGTTGCAAAGTGCTAAAGCCATCGCAAATACTTGACTGATATGAATCCCAACTTAACGAAAACTGTGCTTGTGCCATTATTGTATTTATTTTTAATTTTATGGGATTTGAGGGATCGTTTGTAGTGAAACATAAATAAATACTTTGCTATTGGAATTTGAAAGTAGTATGTAGGTCACTTTTTCTAACAGAAAAGACGAAGGTATCACACCATACAGCCTACGCTTTAAATTTTTGTTATATGAGAAATACTATAGAGCGAAAATTTATGTGAAGGAAATTTTAAATCATTAATTAATTGAGCTGAAATTATATGAAAATAGATGAGACGGAATTAGATAAACTTACAATAAAATTAAGGCTGTTTTTGAGACCATTTGGAAGAACCCGAGAAATCTCGTCCAGCGGCTGTATTTCATATTCTTATAAGCACTGTCAATCTTATTATTATTCAACGTCATTGTCAATCTGTTTTATTCGTTATTTGTCAATGTACCTAATGTCAGGGGGGTGCAACTCCCATACAAAGGAAAATAACATACAACTAGCGTCATCTTACTCCTGTGGCGACGTCATTTTTGTAACTTTTAGGCATTAATGATCTAATAAACTCACTAGATGGCAGATATGAGTTCTGACTCAATAAAAAATGTAGCGTACTTTGAAGCAGTGCTTCCACTTTTAGGGAATTCTCCCTTTTTTAGGGAAAAATAGCTGATATTTTGGATGATAAAGACAATTTAAAAAATACCAGGATTTAGGATATTTCGGGGTAAAAAGCAAAGCCTATACTAGTAACTGTTGTGAATTTTAAAATAAACGATAATTAAAGTAAAACAATGAACATTTTATTTTATGGAGAGAGAATGACATTAAGTCGAGTTGACAAGTAAAAGAATAAAACAGAGTTGTGTATAAAAACTATAAAGGTTTGATTCAACAGTAACCCTCTAGTAAAGTAAATCATAGATTAAGCCACTGCTTTTTCTTAGGGATTCCCCAGAATCCCAATAAGTATAATCCGCCAAATTTTTATTTACCTATTTTCGTTGATGTCACCAGAACTTACTTGTATTGTAATATACAGGTACTTCATGTACCATGAAAGATTATCATGGTAATTTCATTTACGAAAACCTTGTAATTGTCATTTCACTTTTGCTAGCAGTTCCTTCTTCAAAGACTGAGGTGGAAAGATTATTCAGTGTTCTCAAAT